>CAMZMU010000069.1:4739931-4943488 GCA_947311845.1 Poa pratensis | reverse complement strand
AAAAATCTAAGTCATTTCGGATAAGCCATTTGATATGGCGTTTCTTGGGTACAGATGCTCTGAGAATCTCAGAATACGCCAACTGATATGACGTTCTCTGAGATTCTCAGAGTCTCTATGTGTGAGAAACGCCATATCAAATGGATTTTCCCAAATGTTTTACAAATTTTTGCGTTTTTCATGCTCATGATACGCCATACAGTTTGGCGTTTTCTGACTTTTTTGGAGCCTCTAAGTTTTTCAGAACGCCTTAGCCTATGAAGTTTTTGAAAAGGGCCATAGATGGCTGAAAGTTTTAAGAAGGGTCACAATTAGCTTAATGTTCGATTAAGGGCCATTTAGTAAAAAAAGATACCCCGAAGCCTATGTTTTGTTACCATAACTACCCTGTACTATCTTTAGCGAGAATAAATAGGTAACTGGCCCCCAACCAGACCATCAATGTAGCTCCATTGCTAGCTACTGCACAACATTAGTTTTTGCCACGAAGATCACCCTAAACTAGCCCATTACAAAAGTATAGTAAAAATGTTTTTTTTAGGTGACTTTGTACACACATTGTAAAGATATTTGCTTCGTAACTAAACTTCAGTGTAAAAAACATTATAACCTCTACTCCATGGCTTGCCTATTGGCCCTATTCACAGCCGGGAGTTTTCTTGAGGACAGACATGTGAGGCCAACTTGCACGGATGGAGTTAACGAGACCCAAGTTCACTGACCATCACTCAAGGAAATGAATTTTGGCATTCAATCCATACCAAACGCTACAGGAACAAACGAGTGTACGTGGACGTGGCCTATACATGTTTTGAAATTTTCGCTCCGGGTAGAAAGTACGGACGCGTACTTTACATTGACTATAGTTGCCTTCCACTTTGTTTTTGAACATGAACTTAAAATTTTTTTACTCTAGTCCATCAAAGCACATATATGAATACTAGTCCTTCCATAAATATGCATACTAGGCTACTAGCTAGTCCTACATTAGTTGTGTTCCCTACTAGTCAAGATTCAGGCTTGACTTGGACTTGGACTGCACGAAAAGAAAATTGCATATTCGATTGGTCTATGACGTGTAGTGCAACTTAATTAATGCAATTACACATGGCGCTAATTAAACTAAAGTTGCCTCTCCCTCCTTTTGAAAATGTAAGTCTTTTTTGTTTGTTTGCAAGTCAAACTTTTTAAATTTGACCAAGTTATAGAAATATATATTGATATAATAATAAATATAACATTATGATTGCAATCATATTTTTTTTGAAAAAATGTCCTAAAGTTATTAAATATAATGTATATTAATTAATCAAAATAAATATGTGATTCATATGTCCTAAAGTCTCTCTCTCTCTCTCTCTCTCTCGAAGGTGAGATGAAGATTCACCTATCGATTGACTCGTCTAGGGGAGACCCGGGCACCGACAAGGTTCTCAAGCTCGCGCTGGTGGAATTTGGCTGGTCAAGAGAAGATATAGGTACCGAAGAATTCATCGAGGTCACACAAGTGGTGCTTGGATTTCATAGGAGAACTAAGCATTGACGAAGTTATTTTTATCTACTATCAACTGTCCATGTTATCTCCCTTCACAGCTGTCAAGGGTTTGGAGTAGCTAGATTTGTTATTTTAGGTCTTTCAGACTCCTAAGAAAATAGTTGATAGTTGGATTTGCTCATGTTCAAGATGTACAATACTTTTGGAAGGTTGAGTCTTCTATTTTTGTTTCAAATTTCACCCTTTTTCAAGTTTATCTCGAAGGGTTTCAAAAGCCCAGTTAAGATACCTGAATGCTAAGTTTGATTTGTTTAAAGGCCATAAACAAGTTACTAAAATTTCATGTAATAATTTTCATTTTTTGAGTACAGGATTACAGATCTAATGAACACCGAACAAGCAGTACAACCTCAGGAAACAAAGAAAATGCAAACCAGTCCTTGAGGCCCAGCTCCACCGACGCCGCCGCACCACGGTGACCGCCGAACCGCGCACTGCCGCCGAGCTCCACCCGAGCCGGCAAACCGCAGCGAACCGCGGCCAGGAAGCCGCCGACAAAGCCGCCGTCTTCAGTCCACCGCCTGGGTCTTGGCGGAGAAGATGAGAGCTAGAAGACCACCAGAGCAAGCCATCACCTTGACCAGCGCCGACGCTCGACGCCGAAGACGACCCTGAAGATCTGGAACCCCGATCTCCTGCATCCCCCGCAAGCTCCGACCGGCGCCGGAGAAAGCACCGGTAGAACGGGGACGCACCTGCAGCCCCCAGCACCGTCAAAGACGCCGCCGAGGAGGGAAAGCCGCAGAGCATCAGATCGCGACGGCGCCGCCCTTCCCGCCATGGCACCGCCGCCCGCAGGCCCCGAGCTACTCACCGGAGCGCAGATCTGAAGATTCACCACCCTCCCGCCACCGGAGCGACCGACGGAGGTTGAGAAATCTCCAGATACGCCGGCGGCTGCTGGTCGACGCGGAGTCGCCTCCCCGTCTCCTCTGAGCACTGTAGCACGGGTGGTTTCCAGAAATAGAGGGGAATGCACTCATGTAATAATTTTCATAGTCTAGTTTCAAAATTTTGAAATCTCAGCCCAATTTTTTTGGAAGTTTCTCCTTCATGTTTTCGGAAGCAAAAACAAAATAAGGAGAAGGCTGGTCGGACAACAACAAAAATAGCAAGCCACAAGTGTATTGGTATTTTTTTTCCTCCGAAAGGAGGCACGGCCTGCGGATGTGTGTTGGCTTGTCAGAAATCAACCGTTCACAAAGGTTAACAACAAATCAGTGGTCTTGCACTAATAAATCATTCACTAATTGACACTACATATTTCAAGAACGGTCTGCAGAGAAAATTGTAAATCCAGAAATTTTATTGAACGTTGTTTATATTTTGTATTCATGTTGTCCCTTACAGTTTACCAGATGAAAGAAATGATGCTCAAGAAAGTAAAAAAATCAACAAAGCGCTAGCAGTCCTACTCAGGTGCCAGGAGAATTATTCAACAAGAAACTGAACTAACCAATGAATTAAAGAATGTACGTACACCCCACACTATAAATGAACCAAGTTCTTGCATAGTCCTGCTCGGTAGATAACTAGCCACATAAGGTCATCCCATAGGTAGGGGTGGTGGGCATCGAACGTTGGGGCTGTTGGTGGTGCAGGACGCCCCTGGTCCTCCCTGCAGGTTCTGCAGGAGAAGCTGGAGGATGGACTCGCCGGAGATGACGACGGCAGCGGCGGTGGATTCTCCTGCGGGCGCATTGCTGCCCAACGGCCGCGCCGCGCTCGACATGAGAGGAGCGCCGTGATCGCCACCATCATAATGATCACCGGCACCACAGGCTTCGATCTCATCATCATTCCAAATTCTGCTCACACGAACTAAACTGTGCACAAGGAGCTGCAAGTAGCTAGATGTTGCTGAAAATGGAGCTGCAAACTTTAGCACTGTGAGATGGTTGGACTACTCTTGGGCTCTCGCACTATATAAAGGGAACTGATCGGCCGTATTTTTCTTGAATACTGCATTACCGCGTACTCGCATCGTGTGCGACTGGGCAGAGAATTGGACGAGATAAACAGTGACGGAGAATTCTTTCTGCATGCGTTCGTACCAGCAGTTCAGCACCTACGCGGATGTTGCACTGCTGCTTATTGTTAAGCAATTGTGTCACTTTAAGCGGTCCTTCTTCCCTTTATGTAACAACAAATGTGAGGCATCCAGTTGATGACTCTTGCCATTTGATTTGAGAACAAAGACTCAGATAACGATACTAGAATGTCGAGGCTACGGCCAGAAAAACACCTCTCTATATCGGAAAGTGCAAATGGACCTTGATCTCCGTAGAGCCTATTTCTTAGAAAAATAATTTAAAATCGGTACTTTTGAGTTTAAAAATTTGAAACAAAAACCCTACATGTAGATAATAATATGACCTACATGTGTGTAAAAATTCAATCAAAAATTCGCATGATTCCAAACTACACAGAAAAATCTGACAAAATTTCAAGATTTTGAAAGTGTATACTGTTCACCAAACCAAACATTTTTCACTTGGAAACTGATAAGAATGTAATTTAAATCCTAGTTCAATCAGATCCACCCATTTTTCATTTTTTTCTCAGCCTAAAATATACTAACAAATTTTAGATTGGATTTTTGCACACTTTTAGATAATGTCCTTATCTTCATATAATTTTTTTCCGAATCTAAAAAATTTCAAATTGGATTTTTGCACCCATTTTATTCCTAATTTTTTTGAAACTTCAACATAATTTTTTTTGAACAGTTCAAAAAACGAGTTACACGGAGCTCGGCCTCCAAAACGCCTCCCTCCTCTCTACATGTATTACTACGATTTATTTACCCATTTTGATCAGAACTAAATTAAACAACTAGTGGAAATTCATGTGCAAGGCAATAGAACAAGAACTTACATGAAGAAGATGCCCAGACAGAAAAACCACAATTGTCCGGACACTTGGTGGATCCCAGTTGAGGACACACATGTGTCTGAACTAGCTGTCGAGATGCTCCCAAACAAACACAATTTGGACGTTTGGACGGCGACATCCCTTGGAGATGTCCTTAGACCTCTGTCGTACAAGCAAACGATTTATAACATTTGCCTCTCTAGAGCTCTAAAGACGTAGCATATCCTTTCTTCTTTGCCAGAGTGAGGAGCCCCATCTTCAGCTACTTGAGTATCCGACGTTAGGTTAGATTGTGGGGTTGTGGCCTACGATCGTGAGAGACACCGGGTTCAACATATGTCACTGGAAATTTGGGTAAACTGGGGAGAAAGAAAGGCGGATGTTAGGAGCACATATGTATGAGATGAAAGTAGAGGGAGTTGAGATTTTCCATGAGGGTTGGGGAGAGAATGTGGATAGCGGATTTAATCAGTTTTGTGGGAGCAGATATTTGAGTTTGTTTTGTTAGATAACAATGTGGAGAAGAGGGTGCTTATCCAGTAGTGGCAACTGAATTTGTGAGCAGAAATATATAAGCAAGGGATCGACGGGAAAACCATCACCGTCACCAACTCAATATTAATAAATACTACCACCGTTCCGAAATATAGGATGTTTTATCTTTTGTCTTATTCGGATGCAACTAGACGCGTTTTAGTGTGTAGATTCATCATTTCAGTCCGTATTTAGCCCATATTAAAATGTCTAAACATATTATAATTTGAAACGGATGGAGTAGTAAAGATATGATTGAGCTGAAAAAGACCGAGTAACTATCTAGATTTTTTACATATCTGCACACTTTTCTCATTATGGCCATTATGGCCCGGTAAGTCAAAGAGTTAGACTAATGCATGTCACTAGCCATCAGGCTGTCCACGTTGGAATAGGCGGTCAAAGGATCGTAGAACACGCAATTCGTTTGGAAGAAATGACACCCTTAGGCCCGTACTAATTTGTTCCCGAACCAAACACACCATTAGGCTGCCACACGTAGTCCCTCGGCTGACGCAAATGATAAAAAAGAACATAAACAAAAGTAAAACCTGTGTGCTACACTACAAATAAAAAGCTACTACCTCCGATCCAATATAAGTGTCGGAAAAACAACACTTGATTGGTACAAATTTCCTCTTTATCTCACGACAATTATTATGGACCGGAGGGAGTATTTAAGATGCCTAATTTATGTAATCAAGTAAGTTTAATTGGTGAGCACCCGCTATAGATGAACGTTAGTAGAAACAGTGTATTTTTTCTAGAGTATATTCAACCTTTTAGTTTTGAATTGTGCATTTCTGACACTCATTACCACCATTTAGTTCTCAATTGTTTAACCCCTTTAGTGAAAATTATGTCAGAGTATCCATCTAAAAAATTCAACTCTGTTTTCCTCATTATGTTAGATATGACGAAAACATTAGATAATGTGACGCCAATAATGTGTGAAGTCTGGAGGGCGCCATCAACGATCACGTCCAGCTTTCTCTTTCTATGTCTTTGAACCTGACCGTCACCTTACATCTTGCCTATAACACACATCAGAAAGAAAGGGCACAAAGTTTTTTCAATAAGGTAATTTAGATGAATTTGTACTAGATAGGATAATTGGTGTCACAAATGCAACAATAAGGTAAAATGTGAGATACATTTTCTATGAATAGGGTCCTCTGTTTGGTCTTCTTTCCTCTGTTTTGTCTTCTTTCTGTTCGTTGACCATATTCCCACACGAGGAGACAGGCTGACAGGGCCGGAACCTTCTCGGACATGTTACACCATGTTTGATTAGGCTTTGACTACTGTGTTTACGTTTACTACTCTCTCCGTTTTTTAATATAAGATATTTTAGGTGTTGTACATATTGTCTAGATACATACTAAAGTGAGTGAACATGCACACTAACACATGTCTACATACATTTGTGTACATGTGCATGTAGACAAATGTTAAAACATCTTATATTAAAAAACGGAGGGAGTAAATCGGTTAATTTTATCTATCTGGCCCACAATTACCTAAAAACATAATTTCCACTTTTTTTTTAGAAAAGGGAATTTTATTACTCCCAGTCTCTGCATCGAGTGATGCACACAGCCGATTATTATAAGGTATCAAGTGTCAATTATTCAACGTTTACATGTCCAGAAATCACGAAAGATCAAGGCGCAGCTCAACCGACACAAATAACAGAAAAAAGACTACAAAAGTCTACTAATATGCTGCCACGTATGCCGGGAGAAAAAATCTGTGCCACTAACAGGAGTCGCGCGTATCCAGCCACCATAAGGTCTCGCTGGTCCGAAGGCAGCAAGAGCGCCCAAAGCTGGATCCAGTGCGCCGCCATATGTATAACCTGTAAGACATGAAAAGTTTCTTTCCTGTTAAAAACAAGATTGTTCCTACAATTCCAAATAGACCAACAAATAGCTGAAACGCCGATACGAATCCTATCCTTGGTCTTTGTATCCATCCATTCAACCAATTCCCAAACATATTAGTGACATTGGTAGGAGGAGGAATATTATAAGTACAAAAAACAACACGCCATACAAGTTTTGCAAAAGGGCAGGAAATAAATAGATGTTCCACCGACTCATTGTTCCCACAAAAAGGACAGTGAGGGTCACCTTTCCAATTTCTTTTTGCCAGGTTATCCTTAGTCAGTACTACTTTTCTGTGAAGGAACCACATGAAAATCTTAATTTTTAGTGGCATTTTCAGTTTCCATAAGTAAGTTTGTAAATATCTAGTATGTCCATTCATCAGGTCTTCATACATAGATTTAACTGTAAAAGTACCATTTTGTGTCAAATTCCAATGGAAACTATCTGGAACATCAGTGAGGGTAATATCCATTAATCTAATACATAAATGAGACCACATGTCCCACTTGTTCCCAACTAGTGCCCTACGAAAGCCTATGTTCAAAGGGGGGCATTGTGAAAAACATCATGGATCAAACATTTTGTTGTTGCACAATGTTATAGAGCAATGGATATTGATCCTTCAACGGTGTCTTGCCAAGCCAAGTATCCTCCCAAAACCTGGTAGTTTCACCATTGCCAACGCGGAAAGATCCTCTACTAAAGAAATCTTCCTTTACACGCATAAGACCTTTCCAGAATGGAGAGTCAGTTGGTTGTGCTTCCACCTGAGCCAAAGTTTTACTATGAAGATATTTGTTTTGCAGCAATTCCTGCCAAACCCCTCTTCATTTAAAAGTTTAAACAACCACTTACTGAGTAAACATTTGTTCTTTAGTTCTAGCACTTCAACTCCTAAACCCCCTGGTCCTTCGGTCTACAAATGATGTTCCATTTTGTTAATCTATATTTCTTTTTATTCTCATCGCTCTGCCAAAAAAAGCGAGATCTATAAAAGTCAAGTCTTTTTCGTACCCCTTTTGGTATTTCTAAAAAAGACAACATGAACATCGGCAAACTTGTTAAAACCGAATTAACAAGAACTAGCCGGTCTCCATAAGATAACATCTTCCCCTTCCAACATCCTAGCTTGCCTTCGAAACGGCTCTCTACTGGGTACCATTCGGAATTCCGAAGTTTCCTATAATGTATGGGCACCCCAAGATATTTAAAAGGTAGAGAACCAGACTCACATCCGAAGATCTGTTTGTATTGATTTTCTACCTCTTTTGCAGCCCCAAAGCAGAATATCTCGCTCTTATGAAAGTTGATTTTAAGCCCTGAGAGTTGTTCAAAGATGCATAAAATGAGTTTCATATTGACCGCTTTTTCTAAATCATGTTCCATGAAAAGTATAGTGTCGTCGGCATATTGTAAATAGATAGGCCCCCTTCTACTAAATGAGGGATAAGACCACCTATCTGACCATCTTCCTTCGCCCGTGCGATAAGGATGGCTAACATGTCTGCCACTATATTAAAGAGCATCGGCGACAGTGGATCTCCCTGTCGGAGCCCTTTTCTCGTTTGGAAATAATGACCGATGTCATCATTTACCCGTATGCCTACGCTTCCCCCTTGAACAAATTGCGTAATCCAATTACACCATTCCTGTGTGAACCCTTTCATACGCATAGCTTGTTGGAGAAACGGCCATTTAACTTTATCGTATGCTTTCTCAAAGTCTATTTTAAAAATAACTCCATTCATTTTCTTCCTTTGAAGTTCATGAATAGTTTCATGCAAAACCACCACTCCTTCGAGAATGTGGCGGCAGGCATAAACGCCGACTGAGTCGGTCTAATTATCTTTTGTGCAATTTCGGTAATACGATTAGTACCTACTTTTGTGAATATTTTAAAACTGACATTGAGAAGACAAATTGGTCTATATTGCTGAATCTGTACCGCATTATCTTTCTTGGGTAACAAAGTGATCACCCAAAATTCAGTTTGAACAAAGACAAATTTCCTTGTTTTAACTGAACAAATAAAGCCATTAAATCTTCTCTAATAACCTCCCAAAAGGTTTTATAAAATTCAGCCGGAAATCCATCAGGCCCAGGCGCCTTGTTCATTTCCATTTGGAAAATAGCATCATACACTTCTTTCACTAAGAAATCAGCTGTAAGAATATTATTTTCTTCTTGAGATAATTGCGGTATATCATTATTTATATTTTCGACCATAGTTACATCACCTGGCAAAGTAGCACCGAATAACTTCTTGTAATACTCAGTGATATATGTTTTCAAATTTTCCTGCCCTATAATCGTTCCTTCCTCTTGTTCTAATTGAATTTTTCTTCTTTCTATGTTTACCATTTGCAATTAGATGGAAATACTTCGTATTATTTCCACCTTCCTGAATATGTTTAACTTTCGCCCTTTGTGCCCACTTAGTTTCCTCGTCCCTCCTAAGGCAACAAAGTCTATCGGTCGCATTTCTTAAAGTATCTCTCTCCGCCACCGAAAGCGGAGAAATCTCTGCTTTAATATCAAGTTCATCAATTATTTTTAGCAATTTCTCCTTCTCTAGCTTATATTTCCCACTTTGATTTTTAGCCCACCCTTTGAGAAAACGTCGCAGATGTCTTATTTTATTTTGCCACACCTCAATTGGTGTAGAACCCTTAGCCGGCTTATTCCACTCGGCTGCAACCATCTGGTAAAAACCTTCCTCTCTCAACCACGAAAGTTCAAAAGAGAAACGTGCTTTATTTCCCACATGAGCGTTAACTCCTGAATCGACTAACAAAGGAGTATGATCTGATCCCACCCTAGTAAGAGCCTGTACCGTCACTAGGGGGTATTTCTGTTCCCATTCCGTAGAAGTAAGAACTCTATCCAATTTCTCAAAGGTTGGATTCTCACGCCTACTAGCCCAAGTGTATTGTCTACCTGAGAGCTCAAGCTCTCTTAATTCAAGACTCTGAATAATCGCATTGAACATGATTGGCCACCTCGGATTATAGTTATCGTTGTTCTTTTCTTCAGGTTTCCGAATTATATTAAAATCCCCACCCACCATCATCGGTAATGGTTCATTTTCACATAATCGAACTAACTCTGACAAGAACTGGGCTTTGTGTTCCTCCTGGGCTGCCCCATAGACGGACACTAACACCCACTGAAAACCATCGCACCTAGACTTGAGATACAATTTTACACAAAAATCTCCTACCTCGACATTTGTGACCTGAAGTGTGCCAACGTTAACACCTAAAAGCATACCACCAGACCTTCCTCTAGGCGGTAAACAAAACCAACTAAAATCTTGACCAGCAGCCAAGTGCGACAAAAAAGGAGTAGCAAAATTTGATCTTCCAGTTTCCGACAAAGCTAGAAAATCCAACTTCCTCTCCCGAATAGATTCTTGCACGAACAAGTGTTTACCCGGGTCACGAAAACCCTCACTATTCCAAAATAATCCTTTTAAATTATGCATTTCTACGTTTGTTTTGTGTTTTAATCCGAGCACTTCTACGCTTAGTCACCCCAGAATAATCTCTTCTTTTCCTGGTCCTCTTGACCGTGTTTGACAGGACAGGAAAATCCGATTGATCCTCCAAACTCCTATCATTCTCCTCATCCTCTAAATCCTCCGTCAGGGCTGAGGCTCTATTAAGAATTAAACTAAAAGGTTGCACATCCTCCTTGTTCTTTAAATTATTATCTAAAATACAAATAGAACGATCTAATTCGGATTGTTTAATCAACATGGCTGAATTAATAATTTCTCTTTCCGTCGCCCCTAGTGACACTCCTAACTTAGATGCCCTATCCGAAATTTGCTTATCCGAAAAAGCTAAAATCGAATGGATGGGTTTCGTATTACCTTGTATGAAGTCCCGTTGGTCGGCCAGCGCCATGGCCCGACCCATCTGAGTGTCATCGGCGTTGGGCTGCGCCCGCTGGACCGAATGCCCAGCTCCTCGACGTCCGGAATGCCTCCGAACTCGATGATGCTCCGCTTGGACCCCTCCTTCTCACTCACACCAAAGTGCGGGATCGGAAAAGGAGGCATCGAAGGGGTGTAGACGGCGCCCTCGTACGCGGCGAAGTCACCGGACTCGATCCCGCACCCCCCGGGGTACGCGGAGAGTCCATGACCGCCGCCGTGTAACTCGATCCAGCACCACCACCTGTGGCGCATGGAGAGTTCTCCATGGAGCACGAAGCCCCAATCATCGCAGCCTCAGATGAGGCCGATGACACAGCCGACTGCTGCGTGTAAGCTGGCGGAGTAGACAGCCCCTCCGAGGCCAAACCAACGTGACCTCGGCTGCCGGAAACTCCCTCTCCTCCTGACCCGCTCGAGCAGAAGCGAAGTCTTTCCTTGCCTTGTCAAAAGAACGACGGACGGACGGAGAGAAAACCACTCCCACCTTGACCGTAGCAGTCGGTGGTTTGGTTGCCGACTCCCCCTGCTGCTCCACCACTGTGGTTGTCTCCGTTGTTGTCACAGGTGCATTAGCCTTCAAAGTGTCTGGATAATATTTGGCCACAGCCTCCTGAAAATCATCCCCGAGGTCATCATCATCGTCATCCTCCCCTTTATCCATCCCCCCATGTCCATGTCAGGATCCACCGGAGGTGCTGCTTCCTCCACCACGAAGGTAAGATTGAAGAAACCACTCGAAAAGAGCATCGGAAAGTGTCGAGGAATCTTGGTATGATTAAGACAACCAATTCTGATTCTGAGAACTCCATTCTTCCTTGTAAACGCCATGTCTATCTCAAGTGTCTTGCCAAACATGTCACCAACAGCCCATAAAGCTAAGAAATCCCCAATTTGTGGCCTTGGATCCCGGAAACTCGCAACCATACTGCTGGTAATGTACTAGTTGGCTCCGGATTTTGAGCCCAGTTATCCACCGTCAACTCACATGGACTATTTGGCACCCGACAAAGGCCGAAGACCTTGAGCCTCTCGAGATCATTCCTAGTTGGAAATTGTACCTTGTAAGCATTGTGTCCCACTTGACTGACATCCCAGACGAACTGTTCTGAAGGAACCAAACGCTGCAGTTGCGCTACAATGGCGGGGATAGACATCTCCCCTCCGGTTACCACCAAGGATGCGAGCCGAACATTCTCCATTCTTGGTCTATAAGTTTGAGTGCCTGGATACTCGAAGAAGATGAGCTCCTCATGCGCAAAACCATACATCTGATTTGGGGTTTAGGAGCAGTCAACAAATGACACAACCTCTCCCCATACGCTGGACCTTCACAGATCACACACACATCCACAGTACAGTCGTTAGATCGATGCCCGGACACACCGCACCTGTAGCACTCTTTCCCTTCTTCAGCACTGCTGCCACCAGAGCTTCGGCAAGCTGCTCCGCAGACACCCCGGCTGCCGCGACTTGGGCCGGAGCTGCCTGCTGAACCCCCTGTGCCCCGGCCCGATCGCCGCGGCAGGTGCCGCAGCTGGTATCACCGCTGGAGCCACGACGGGTGGCGGCGCTGCCACTGGCTGGGCGGGGACGCGCACCGCCGCAGCCCCTAGAGCCGACGCAGCCGCAGCCGGCGGCGTCACATGACCATAGCGCGACCTCCATGAGCCCCATACGCGCCGTCGCCGTAGCGACCACGAACTCCGCGGTTCTGCTCCACACGACCACGTCCGTATCCATAGCCGCCACGGTGACCATCGTGTCCGTATCCGCCATATCCAGCGTCATTGTGCCCCCGGCCACCAAAGCCAGCGTCACGGCCACGCCCGTCGAAACGACGACCTCGACCACCACCGGCGTGGTAGCCGCCGCGGTATCCCCGCGCGTTGTAGAACCCGGACCCGGCGTGGAAACCACCGTAGTTGGCCACCGCTCCCGACCCAGCTTGTCCCTGGGCGCCATAGCCCGCGGCCGTGCCGCTAGGACCTCCCACCTCGAAAGTGGATGGGCGAGCTCCATGGGCAGCGCCCCGACCCGGCGGAAAGCCTCCGCCCCGGCCAGGATCGCCCCCACCTCTGCCGCCGCCACCGCCATAGCTCGCCATCTCGCAGCGCTGACAGGAGCCGCGATCGACTTCCAGAAGAACCCTAAAACGCGACGGAGACCCACTCCACACGTATTAGGGCCCGGCTGCAAATTTTTCTTCGATACCAATCCCATCCGAAGCGGGCTTACATGCAAAGTGGGCTTGGCGGGCCAAAACCCACCGCACCCCAATGCTGTTTGAATTTTTTTGAAAATTGCGATCGAGGTCCACGTACATCTGGCGATCGCACCGGCGAGGAGATCAAACATCGCCGCCGGCGCCCAACCACCTCGATCCATCCTCCCAAATCGTGCTCGTCGACCTCCAGAACCGTAGGCTCCAAGACTGGCATCTTTGGAACGCGGAAGTTCGTCTTCCTCCCCGCGGTCTTCTCCGTTGTACCTGCATCAGTAACGGTGAGATTGAGAGACGCATACCGCTGACCTCGCCGTTTAGCTGCCCTTTTGATTGCCCTTGACGACGATGACGCGGTTGACCGGCTCGACGCCGGTGAAGGGGTGCGGCACAGCTCGAAATAGCCATCGCCATTTCCCTCCGTGATCTCCTCCTCCGACGATGAGTCTTCGTCGTCCGAAGCCAACGCCCAAAAGCGCCCCCCGAAACGATGCGGGAGACCTTGCGTGCCGGCTATCGACGAGGTCGTGGCCGAGATCGCCTCCCCTGTTACCTCACGCGGAGGCGGGAAGCCATGCCTGCCGGCCGGCGGCGACGATGCGGCCGAGATCTCCTCCCCAGTCGCCTCCCCTGTCGCCTCTCCCAACGGCTCTCTCATAAATTTTGATTCCGCGGATCTGAAATAGTTAGGTACCCGCAAATGAGTTAAAATCAGCTATAAACACCCACTGATGCTGTAAGAGTTCAATGTCCACACGTGCTGCGAAAGCGAATTGGGTGCCAAGTGAGAGAGAATTTTAAGTACATCCGGCAATTAAAAAGTACTCCGTACATCAAGTGCATCTTTTCTGGTTTCATTTGCTTGACTTCAACGAACTGAGGATGACAAAACGAATGAAGCAACGGATTCACGGGAATTCCCGGCCGGAAATAACCAATACAGCACGCACGCATGCATTGACATCTTCCTCTGCTTATTCTCTTTGACTTTCAAAAATTAACAGAATATCGCTGGTCAAGTCTTTATCGTAAGACTTAAAAGTGCACGATGTTCACACGGGCGTTGCAACGGGTGAACTAAGCAACTTGGAACTTTGGTTTGTCGGGTGCCCTAGCAGGCGAATTCCAGTCCGAGCCATCATCTTCCACACACAAATATTGCATGGAAAATACTCTTGTACCCATCAAGAATAGAGAAGCTTCGACCATATATAGGTCATAAGCTGGAATGACACGTTTTTTTTTGAAACGAGGCAAAGAAAGTTGCCTCATCTAATAAAATAAGGAGAAATATCACAAAGTTTCCAACAAGAAGGAAAAACAGCAATGTGAATTACTCTCCTGGTACAACTGCACTCAAATGCCTAGCCCCGTACCCCGCTATCGTCCAATTTTTCATCCATCTTGATCTTTGCCATGGTAGAAGATGGGCTCGCAAACTCATTACTAAAAACTTTAGCATTCCGATCGGTCCAAATGTTTCAAGGAATAAGCATGATAAGGGAGCTCATGGCCTTCCGTTGACCGCCGGAGTAGTAAAAAATACCACACCACCAATTTTTGACGGAGTCCCAAGCACTCCAAAATCCTGGAAGAATGAAATGGAAATGTAGGCCAAGCCTCCCCTTGATAAGGCTCCAAACTATAATAGTGTAACGGCAACCAAAAAGAAGGTGAGCCGCCGTCTCCGGTTCATGATTACAAAGTTTACGAGTGCCACAATTCGACCACCCTCGCCTTTGAAGCATGTCCGCCGTCCAAAACCGGTCTTGTAAGATAAGCCAAGCAAAGAACTTGAACTTAGGCGAAGCCCAACACTTCCAAACCAAGCGCGGCATGTCGAGGAGATGAGGCCGACGAATTACATTTTGTAGGCCGTGGAAGATGAGTAGATGCCGTTTTCGGTGAATTTGCATTTTACCTCATCACGAAAACCGTGCACAAGATGAATCTCCTGAAGCTTGGACCAAATTTTTCGATGTCGAGAATGCCTAGACCACTAAGGGCGGTAGGACGACAGACCGTATTCCAATTCACCTTGCATTTACCCCTGACACTTTATCTGATGCCGCCCAAAGGTAAGCACGTTGAGATTTTGTCATGAAGTCAATCGTGCCTTGCGGGAGGACAAAAGGTCTAAGGGAATAGATGCCCTACGAAGTGAGCACCGATCTAAGAAGCGTGCGCGACGGCCGGCAATAGTGACGCCCTTGGACCAACTGTTGTTGATTTTGCCGACAATCTTGTCTTCAATATATTGGAAGTGTGAGCGCTTGACACGGGGAACTGAAAGCGGAAGGCCAAAATATTCAAGGGGAATTCGGAAAGCACCACCGAGAAGTCGTGAAGGATGTCATGGAGGGATCGATGCTCACTTTGCAGATCACAATACTGGAAGGAACAAGCTTTCAATATCTTTTTATACGAGAAACACATAGTACACCATATTTGTGCACGTGCTAGACGCAAACACGCATGTACCCAAGCTTCAAATTCGATGAAGTTGGCACAAACGTCTCGTTGTCCATGCGAAATATAGTCTCCCATTGAAAGATTGTAAGCGGGCTGGGCCACAACAGTCTTCCTGTAGTTAACTTGAGATACTGCAATACTATTTTTTCTACGGGTAGAAGAGGATTATATTAAGCAGCAGAGATTACAAGGAGGTCAAGGTCCAAAGCCTCAGCAGCACAATCAGGTCCTGAACCCATCCACACATCAGTTCGTGGTTCTGTCCTTGCAAAATTTGCGAGACAGTGGCTAACCTGTTATGCGAACCGATCCAATTCTACAAAGGAAATAACTCTACTATCCTCATCAAAAACTTAATCTCTGAAATGACTGCAACACTATTTGAATAAGAGTGTGTTTGTTAGGCTTTGTGCAGGTATTGAACTTGAAACCTTCTTGGGCTGGTCGGTGCCTGAACATGACCAATATGGTACTCATGTATGGTCTAAGTTTAGTGATGGGCTGAATACACATCACGCTAATGCTCTGTTGGAGTTGTGACATGGGCAGTGGAAACAAGTGCAGGTGGACATTATAGACATGTACACACTACAGAGTCCAGCATATAAACCTAGCTGGTTCACCCATCAGCTGAAGACAGATACACCGGATCAGTTTATTGTGGGCTACATTTTCAAGAATCAGATGCATCGCAGCCTGTCTGATCTTAGGTCGATCGCTATGAGCCGCTTTATGTTCATGGGCTTCCATCTGCTTACACCCCCGGCTATGTTTCTTCAGAGAAAGCTTCAGATTCAGAGAGGTTCGCACATGTTGAAGTTCTGGCAGTGGCAGACTGCCACAACCATAACCCGCAGGCCGCAACGTCAGTGTCAAGAATAACAAACCTTAACCTCGGCTCCTTGGCTTGCCGGCATCACGGCCGGCCGGTGGCGCGGTTTGGCGGGGGAGCCGTATGGAGCTTGGCGCCCTCGCCGGAAAGGGAGCAGCAGGAACTCGGGTCTGCAGACGGTCGGAGCGGAAGGCCGGGGGGTGCCGTCGCGCCTGCGATAGAGCACGGCTCGGAATCGTGGGAAGCGCCGCGGCTGGGGACGTCGGCCCGATGGAAGAGGAGGTCGGAGGAGCAGGAGCGTGCTGCTGGGAAGTGGGAAGAAGATAAGGAGGGCCCAGCACACGCTCATGCGCACATTGGCTAGGATTCTTCTTCATCATGTTTCTTCTTTTTTTTTTTGCGAAAAAAAAAACAGGTTTCGTAAAGGTGGCCATGGAGATTGTGAGCACGCACCGGTCGATAACAAACCAAATAAAGATGAAAACGAACGCATCACAAAAATCAACCAAATAAATCAACCCAGAGAAGGAACACAAAATAAATATAATACTCCATCCTTTTTATTCAAAGCGGTCGAAATAATTTCACAGTGCAAACTAAAACTAAGGGCAGATTACATATGAGATAACACTGCTGTACATACACTCAGCGCCGGCCGGTCTGCAACACCGAGATTCTACCGAGACGGTATCTAGCGGTGTAGTTATCACTGTTGACTCCCTTGAAATTTATGCCCTAGATGATACATGTATGAATCAAAGAATTCGTAGATGCTTCATCCAGAGCACGAGTCTTAGTGCTCAACAGTGAAATATGTGCTGGTAGATAACATTTCTAGGGTCTGCCACTCAAAGGGCACCCAACGTTTGGGCTATGTGTCCCGCACGACGACCCTCCCTTTCCTCCCAGTAGCCGCCGCGGATGACAATGTCGGGGCAGCTCGACGGCGGGCTCCCCGGAGACGGCTTCTCCAGTACCACATCCGTCGCCTTCTAGCACCCGCGTCGAGCTAGCCGAGACGATGAGTGCCATGATCGCCATCAAAACCACCACCGGTGCGACAGGATTCGACCGCCCCATCGCTCTAATGTGTGTTGCATATAGGACTTGGCAGAGAGTGTTGTTTGTGCTATCTATGAATGTGCTCCCCGAACTGGCATGCACAACAAATAGATGGATGCATATAGATCTCGACGGCGACCTTGGCGCCCTTTTTAAAAGGGGTGAGATCGGCTGCTGCGTTTGTTTGAACGCATGCATGTGTACGTACGCACGAGCGTTACGTGTGCGGCTGGGGAGGACCTGCGTTTTAGGGGCCTACGCGGATGCTGCTCGGCCCGTCGTGCTTGATCAGCCCATCCAACGGCCGTCCGTGTGTACACGAGGGCCCGGCAGCGAGACCGCAAAATGGAATAGGCGGCATAGAATTAATGCATCGTAGCTGGAGCCGGCTCAGTCCTTCGGAGATGCTCATAGGGGTATGGTGTGCGTGTGTGTTCATAGCGGTGAGTGTGTGCACGTGTATGTGAGCGTCTGTGTTGTACTGTGTTTCACAAAAAAAAATACATGTGTTCTTTTTTTTCTTTGACGCAAAAAAATTCAAGCAGCCGGATGTACGTACGAAAAATTAATTTCTAGTAAGAATTACTAAGTATATCAAAGACGTGCAAATACGCGGCCTCTCCACGCTCCGGGTACTGTAGATGCTACATCGGTGAACACGCGTTTTTTGCAGAAACCCCTTACGTTTTACTAAATTTGCACATAGGTCCTTAGTACATAAAGCCTGAACCCTAACCCTAGCTCGCAGCCTGCCCTCATTTCCCCACCCGAGCAGCCAGGGACGGGCGCCTCATTTCTCCACCCAGCTCTCCTGCTCGCCGCCGCCGCCACCACGATCTCTCTCCTCTACCGCTGTGCCGCCGGAGTCGTCGTCGCCTCCATCTCTCCTCCGGAAGAAGGAGACGGCCACGGGCATGGGCGTCGTCGCCGGCGGTGTCAGGACCCCGATGGATCCTGTACATGGAAGATCACAGAAATTGGGGGAATTGGAGCATCGGTGCTCAGATTTGATAAAAACATGAACTGGAAATAAAAGACAGAAACATAAATTCAGGAAAATAAAGAAGATAACTAGGTTTTCATTTCTTTGTTGGTTCAACAAGATACAAAGATATCCTTATATAGACCTAGCCACTAATAGATGCCAACATAGGAGGAATACCTAGAATACCCTCACACACTACTAACTGACTATTACATACTAATACTAGTCCCTGACATTACTCCCCCCTTGAGACCATTGGTCACCAATGGACAAGTTTCTACAGAAACTTTTATCATTGCCAATTATCCTTTAGATCTGGTTCATTCTTGTCAAGGAGGTTGGAAATTGATCATCGAAAGAGCAAAATTCCATAGAACTTGATGTTGTTGTGCCCACTTATCTTTTCTTCTATAAATAGAAACCACCATTTGGGCTTGTACCAAGGGAACATAGTACCAAGGTCCCATACGAAAGAAGCACTAGCCACTTGACATTGCCATTTTGTTAGCTCAGGAATTGATAAGCAAGACAAAGATTTTTCAGTTGCTATCCTTACAGTCAAACCTTGCAGCCAGAGATAGATAGAAGAGGATGTTTGAGTACCGGGATCCCACTGTAGTTTGGCCATTTCAAATGAAGGGAACCAGTGAGACAAAACATTAACCATCTGCCCATGAGAGAAATGTGCAGCCCTTGGCATGATGAAGGATGTATCATGAGCTACAGAATTAATGCCATTGGGCACCATATATTACATGCCGGCTGTCAAGCTAAGAAATGATATTTCTGTTGTGCGTTGGATGAACTGAACTTTATTGGGCACTATACATTTATCTAGCATCATCTCTAGGATATTCAGAACACCAGGATCCCATGTATAAGTGGTACTGCTCCGTAGTATAAATGGGGTGCCAGTTACGGAGTTGTGCCAAATAAAAGCTGCCACTTTGCTAGAAGTATTTGCCATGAGCTTCAGGTTACACAGAGAACTGGTGTTAATTGCAAACACAAATCTGAGGCGTTGTATAGCATTCTGCATCATTGGCACACTGAATTTCGCCAAATCTGTACTGCTTCCATAAGTATCAACTTGGTTACATAAATTAGCCTTGCTTGAGTGAAGAGATACTGAAGCTCCAGGATCCCAAAGCAGCCTTAATTTTGCATGGTTTATGCAATGTGAGGGCGGTGCAACAAATTCCCAAGCTGTAGGATTAACTACATTAGACACTTTACCACTAATCAGGATATCTTCTTGTGCAAAATTCAGATGTACTGGTTCTAAACCATTTTTGCAATTGATATGCTCAGGTCTCTTCTCATGACAGTGTACGATTGGTTCATGAACACACAACGTAGAGGTAGCCTGGGTGCTCTTTTCATTTGTGAGCTTGATGGACTTGTTAGCGTGTATAACAGGAGCATGTGGACATGCCAAATCTGCAGCCTTTACACTGAATGCATTACCGGAAGCATTATTGAAACACACTGCAAGCAGTTCATTGTCAGATTTCTTCTCATTTATAAAACTCAATACACCAGTAGTAGGTCTCTCAAGACTGAATATTGGCTTGCTGAAATACTCGGGAGCCTGAACAGAACATATGCATGAAGTAGGACCAGAAAATTTCAACCATTCAGAAGAAGTGACACTAGTATTAGTGGTGTTGCTGCTGCCATTATTCAGAGGGGTCACTAGTAACGCTGAAACTCCTGGATCCCATAGCATTCTCAATTCACTCATGCTATGCTTGACACTGAGTTGGCTGGACCTTGTGGCAGATGAATCAGAGGCCTTTATGACAGGACAATTGCATGCCCTCTCATCATGTTGTTGTTGCAGCTCAAGCGACAAATCCCGCACATCTGAGATAATGTTCAGGCAAGCACTAGTGTGTTCAGTTTTTGGTGCCTTGCTGAAACACTTGAAAAGTTGTTCACCTTCTTGTTGCTCTTCTTCATATGGCTGCTTCTCAGAAGTGCTAGCAAACACATCACCAAACACATTTGAGCAATCATTTGTTTTGTCAGCATAAACATCGAACACCGGCTCCGGGACAGCTCGCTCTAATGGATAATTTTCTGGTAGCGCAAAATAGCTATGCTTAGAACCATCAGCTAGGAACACACTGTGGTGATTGAGGTTGTGGAAACTATACTGTTGTTGCCTTCCATCGCTGATATTGGTGCTCACACATGAATTCTTAATTGGATTGTGATGCCCAGGAGCTGTACCATTTGTTACCTGCAATGAATATTGTGCTGGCATTTCACCAAACACTTCTGGGACAACACAAGCAGGGGTTGCTGGTACACTGGACTGCTCCGGTTTAGTCTGAATACTGGGATTGTTTGTCCGACCCAAGGAGGAAGCAAGGCGAATAGCAACTTCGGAAAGGCGAGAAATTTCACCTCGGATTGTGTCGAAGGAGGTCAGTTCAAATTCCCGCTGCTGATCCATTCTAGCTTTTATGCTGAGGAGCTCGCGTTGCAGCCTGTGGTGAATCGCTTCCTTCGTCTGTGCCCGGTCATCTGCAGTTGAGATGCCAGAGAAAGGGCCCGGCGTGGACGTAGTAGTAGTGGTAGCTGGGGATGCGGCGGCAGTAGCGTGGCGCCGGAAAGCGTTTGTCTCGCGGACGCCGGATGAGGAGAAGGCGTCGTTGGGGTCGCGGAGCTCGAGCAGCGGCGTGAGGTCGGTGATGGCCGTGGGCGCGCGGTCCGGCTGCTTCCTAGAGACGGAGGTGTGGAAGGCGTCGATGGGGAGGCCGGAAGAGGTGTGGTGGGCCGGTGACGAGGAGTTGGTGGCCGGTGTAGAAGCTGGCCGCGGCGCGAGGACTCGGGGGTAGGGAAATTCGGCGGCGCAGGAGCGGGGTTGGGCCGTGTCGATGTCGTTCTGCACTTGAACGGTGTTGGTGAAGGCGGCTGGAGCGGTGGAGTAGCAGCACGCTGGGAAGGAGTTCGGGGCGGGGAAAGTCGATTCCGACGGCGTGGAGGAGGTTGACCAGAGATTGAGTGGGTAGGATGCAGACGCTGGGTAGGGGAAAGCGTATGGTGGAGCAGGGAAGAAGACAGGCGGGGGTGCGTGCGTGGAGGCGGGAGGCGGGTAGCAGTAGGTGGCGGCGTAGGGGACGGCGGGTGGAGTGATGTAGGAGAAGGGAAGAGGGGAAGTGTAGTAGCCGCCGGGAAAAGAAGAAGGTGGGTAGCTGGCGGCGGAGGGGTAGGTCGCCATGAATGGGAACAGAGGTCGATTTGGGACAGGGAGGGTGGAATTTGCTGCGAATCGGAACACAGAAGAAGTAGTCGTCGGGATTGAGAAAATCGAACGGAATCGAAGACGAAGGGTAGGGTGGGGACGAATCGGATCGGGGAAGAAGATGAGGGAGGGACGGGTGGGAGCAGCCCCGATGGATCGAACTGCTCTGATACCAACTGTCAGGACCCCGATGGATCCTGAACATGGAAGATCACAGAAATTGGGGGAATTGGAGCATCGGTGCTCAGATTTGATAAAAATATGAACTGGAAATAAAAGACAGAAACATAAATTCAGGAAAATAAAGAAGATAACTAGGTTTTCATTTCTTTGTTGGTTCAACAAGATACAAAGATATCCTTATATAGACCTAGCCACTAATAGATGCCAACATAGGAGGAATACCTAGAATACCCTCACACGCTACTAACTGACTATTACATACTAATACTAGTCCCTGACATGGGCGTCGTCGCCTGCACCCTCCATGCCCCCTCCAGCAGCAAGAACCGGGAGCGGCCGCGGGCGTCGTCGGCCTCCTCCACCTCCCCTCTAGCAGCCGGACCCAGACGTGGGCACGGCCGCCGTCTCCAGCATCCTCCATATCTCCCCTCTAGCTCGCGGGATGAGCGAGGAGGCCCAGCCGTTCAAGCCGCCCCAATCCCGCTCTTCCCAAAATCCGCTTGGGAGCTCCCACGGCCACATCTCTGTCGAGACGCCGCCGTCGTATGCTCCTCTCCCGAGTTCTTCTTTGCGTCCGAGCGGCTGCAGGCTGGCCGGAGCGGCTGTCTCTTACTCCTCCGGTTGCTATACAGGAGGTTGGTCGGGTCATGGCGGCGCGTGGAGGATGGATTTCGTCGAATGCTATAAGGTTCGTTCCGATTCGCTTTTTTTTCGTTATGGTGGTCAACGTGGATCGTATTTCTGATTTCACCTTTTAATCCTCACCGAAGATGCCGGCAGCAGAACACACGAGAACAACTTCAATGAGGAGCAGGAAGAATACGACGACGCAGACATGGAGATAGATTTTGAGGAATAAGAGAGAGAGCTTGCTCACGGCCGCCGACGCGAACGGTAGTGAGAAGACCGGCCGGTGGCCAGCACACTCCATCTCTCCTCACGTTCCTGGTACTCTCTCTCCTCTTCCACTCTCTCCATGTCTCCTCACGTTTCTGATATGAAGGACGCACAAGATTTATGGATCTTTCTTTTTACAGGAACAACAAATGAAACGTATAGCAGATTAGGTACACACCCCTTTGTTCCCTCTTGATTTGGCTCCTCCTCTCTCTCTTCCACTCTCAATAATTTCTCTCCTCTCTGTTTGTGCAGATGTTTTTGTATCGATGCATATAAGGTGTTTGAGGAAAATCAAAGTAGACTGCAGGTACAGATTATTTCATGTTTATGTTACCATGTCTACTTAATAATTTATTTCTTCAAAATTTTACTTGCAATCAATGATTGCTTCCGTCTGAACTTTGAATTTGATGCAGAAGTATGCAAGCTTGATTTAGTTTTCTGAATTTCCTAGACAATCCATTCTAACGTGTCTTCTTAAGTTACTTTTGTTGAATATGAATATTACTTCTTTGTTGTGAAATAGTTCAGATTATGTGTCTTCTTCAGTTCTGATTATGAAATAGTTCTTACTATTTTGATACCTAGACATCTCTAACATTCTTATTTTGGCACTTCACAAAAATTCTAAACTGACAGTGAAGATTCTGATGTCAGTGAGGACACAACTTGGTTCTCATGGTTCTGTACCTTGCGAGGCAATGAATTCTTCTGCGACATGGATGTGATCATATACAGGATTATTACAATCGTTGCGATAGTTTATTTTCTTACAAACCTACTAATTTATGCTAACTCTGAATACTAAATACATAAGTAACACAATTGCCATCCTACTTCTGAATCTTAGCATCTATAATTTATATTTTCAGACCGTGTACTTACTTCTATAGATCTATGTTTATATCCATCAATTTCATTTTGTAAAGAAGCTAAAATCCAGCCACTTGTGTTCTAGGATTTGCATATAGTTCATCTTTAGGTTTACTGTTAAACTCATCTAAATGGAGTCAATGTTTTTACAGGTGACGTGCTTACCGAGGAGCAAAATGAGGGGCTGAGTCATCTGCGGACGATCTATATGGACTAATTCGCAAGTAATGATTAGAGGTCTTTGTGGGCTTCAATCCTTCTAAATGAGGTAATATTCCGAACATACTTTGGAATAGAAAAGTAGTAAAGACATATTAGTGTCCAGGTTTCGCTCGCTATAGCATTTCATGCCTTCCAAGAAATTGTTGCGTCGTGCAAAAAAAAAAGACATGCATGCATAATGTATCGTAGGATATCAGTTTTAGCGTACCCTCTACTCACCTGGACAACTCATTATAAATCATATGTGGATTTGGATGAATATGCCCCCCTTGTGAATTGGTTTGTTCAGTTGTTTTCTACGTGAAAATATCAGAAATACATTGCTAGAAACTATTTTCTCTTCAGAAGATTATAATCCAGTTTAGCTATTTAATTGGGTTTGTAGTCCCTGTCATTTGGTTGACCTGGAAATTAAAAGATTTGGTCGCAGTCAGCATGTCTTTTTGTCATATATTTTAATGTTATTTTATGACAATTTAATTATTTTGTTGAGGAATCTTCAGTTGTGTGGAAAGCCGTGGTGGCAATGCTGCAGCTCGAGCAGTTTTTTGGCAAGCTAGGAAAGGCCTATACATACAAATTTAAGAAAATGTGTTAAACAGAAAAGTTCATACATAATATGACTGCAAGAAGCAGTCTAGAAAGAAGTGAAAAATCAATATCTCAACGGTTTAGGATACTGTTAAACACCGAAGGAAACATGGAAACCTTGGATAGATCAGCAAGTAGGAAAGGAACCATCGGATATTGGTGATATTTTAAGAATGCCATGAATTTACACTCCAGTTATTCGTTAGCCTAAAGTGTCGATCAACGTGGCGTGGGGCCCGGTGGAGGAGCAGGAGAGCGTCCTGGGCGTCACTACTGCACTGTGTCTCCAGCTAATACTTTCTTAAGATGTCAGATTATCAGACTTGATCACGGCACATGCCAAAGGAACAGATTCTTAGATAGAGTGGATAAGAACATAATTAAAGGAAAACTGTATCCAACAGGTTAGTAGTTTACTAATTCCTGTCCTTGAGTCTTCTTTGCAGTCATAATGAATGACAGAACACGATTCTGGATAGTTTCTGCATATACTGATTGCTGTTTAAGGAAGAAACCCTCCATGTGTAAATGTATAATTATCCCTTGAAATACTCAAGATTAAATTAACATGCACAGCTTATGTATATGTCAAGTTAAAGGTTAATTTCTCTTAGTGATGTACACGACATACAGGAACCTTGAGTTTTCAACGGTTTAGTAAAAAATAGCATTGCTTTGTTTTCAGTTTATTAATCCATGAGAATTTTTTTACAATCGGTTATGTCTATGCTCCTAAGTTGTTTGTTGTCGAGAAAACTTGATTTTTGTGATCAAAGGCAATCCCCTGACCCAGGTGCCATTCAGGTTACTTACTATGGTTGCCTTAGATGCTTTGTAGTATTGCGCACTGTAGTTTGTGTCATTTATGTGTTCCTTTAGAGGCAACACACTATCACAAGTTATATTGAAGTTTGTTTACTATTCTGTCAGTTCTCTGATGGAGCACTGGCATGTCAAGTGAAAAGAGGCTGTGCCTGCTTCACTGCTGAGGATGAGGTTACCAGCCTTATCTACATGTTTTCCCGTGTGATTTCTGTGTGTTTCAGGCTTTTAACCTTCCAAATATAGCACCTGCGTCGTGTTGCAGTCCCATGTCCCACGATGGTATCACTATCACTTTCGCAACTCAGAAAATGTGTGGTCCTTTGGATAATCTGGTATGCGAGATGGAAAGCAAAACACGACAAACCAAGTGTTTCAGTGCCCTTTGTGATATGCATTTGTGCAGGAGTTCAAGGGGCTAAGGAGTATGATGAGCTACAGATGCACTCCAGAGACGGATTTCGCTACCTGTGAGAGAAGCGAATGTAGATGCAATGATGTCGAAGAACCGACGATCGGTATTGTGTCTGCTTTCAGACTTGACTTAGAACCAAGCAACGACTTAATTTGTAATGTATGTATATTGTATATACTTCCTCAAAATTTGCTTTCCTGTGTAACGAACTTTATAAGCTATATATGGATTAACTGTATTACTGCAGAGCACTGTATCAACTAAAATCGTTGTACAGGCGCTGCTATTATCCACACGGGTGCATAACAAAATAAAAACATGTTTGAACATTCCAATTTGGCCAACATTTTGGTGAACAAAAAATATATATATTGTACAAAAAAATCATCAAGGGCGTGGCGTGACGCCACGCCAAATTCAACTAGTTTGTTGTCAAAGGCCATGCACTTCCGGCGTACATGCTGGCATGCATATTCATATTAATTGTGGCAGGAGATTTTCTCCGGCCGATCACTATTCGAACCTCACTTATATAAATCCTCCTAATTAAAATAAATATCATAGTTTTGAATTGGGTTTAGTTTAAAACTACGACACTTATTATTAATTGGAGATAGTGTATATGTCCAATTCACGATGTTATTTTATAGAGAAGACAATGAGGGTGGAGAAAATCTTCTTAGGAGAAGATCTCAACAACTCTATCTTGTGAGTTGGGCCATTTCCCACTAATGCTATTCCCATGAGTAATTCAATGCTTAACTGAGAATCTCCGTACCAAAAACTTACCTATGCGCCCAGCGATGCAGATTCTCTCCCTCCCATTAGAACACACGTGTGTGTTTAGTAGTCTCCCAAAATAAAGGCATTTGGCGATGAACAAGTTTTATCCTACAGCTCACATCGTGATCTCATTGGTCGAGTTCCATGCACATCGCATCCTCTGGAAAACTGTTCATGGGTGATGTTTTTGGGCACACAACCCTAGCTACGGCAAGCCACCGCGTGCTCATAGCGATCTCCGCATCATCCTCTTCAAGAACTGGGTCATTGGAATCATCTCCCCCGAGGCCAAGATGCTCATATCATGGATCCAACCTCACCATTGTTTTACGTACTCGCACTCCCCGTTGTATTCCCTTGGTCTGGCGACATCATCAACACACCGCCAGTTGTCGAAGAACGCGTATCCGACATCGGTCTCTCCTAATAAAAAATAGGAAACCCTAATTACACCCTACTTGGCGAGATAGAACACCAACTGGGCAAGTAGATACCATATAAGAGAATTTTAAATTTGAGAGTGATTTCTAACATCCAAATCTTTATGTTTTTAACGATGTGTCGGACCTAAAACCTCCTGGTTCCTATGTATACATGCACCTACAAGTTCATCCATCACCACAAGGTGCCATACCATTAGCGGTCTGATCTTAAGCAAGTCGCTATGAAAAATGGTGGGAAATAATCAAACAGCTAGTATAATGTCCATATTAGCGCTCTGATCTTAAGCGAGTCGCTATGAGCTGCACGATCTATACTAGCTTCACTCAGCGTACACCCCACTTCTATATGTTTCTTCTGAGAAAGCTTATACAATTCAGTTTCAATGATTGATTCAGAGAGATGTGCACATGAAGATGGTCTGATGCCGCCCTACCCCGAACCCCCATAGGCCTGTAGCCCGACAGATCACGGCCGGCGGTGAGGTATGGCGGGATCCAAAGCTTCATGCCCTTTCTGTTAATGGAGAAGGAACGCGGTGCCGCGAAGGGGAAGGGCGTACGGTGTACCACTACCACGCCATGGCTGCGACGGCTAGTACCTTAGGTCTGCTACTCGGAAGTGGCGGCGGCGTGTCGGATGGACGGTGGCATCATGCAGGAGGAGTGTACTAGGAAGTACTCCCTCCGTTCACAAAAGGATGTCTCAATCTTTTCTAAATTTGTATGTATAAGTGGGAAGAAGATAAGATACGTACGGGGTATGTGGAAGAGACCGAAGACTTGGTCGATAGGTGGGTCCCACCTAGCTCGTGCTATGTCAGGTTTTGACGGGCGTGCACACATTAGGATTTTTCTATAATTCGCCTTGTATAAACAGTACATTCGATCGATTCACAAAAGGAACGACAAAGTAAAATTAAGCTATATATACAGCTCTAGAGTTTTACCAATAGAAAAATAAAATGAAGATCGCCACCACCGGTGCAACAAACATCGACCGCATCGTCGTACGCAATGCGCGTTGGTGCAAATTAAGGAGCTTAATTATATATAGCTAGAAAGAAAACCGGGTGCAGCGGAGAGTTTCAGTGATCGCGCGGTGCTGCGTTTGTTTGACTTACGCTTGCAGGTTACGTGTTCGGCTGGGGAGAGCTCTGCCTGTAAGGGGCATACGCGGATGCTGCTGGGACCGTACGTGCCGAATCCAACGGCAGTCCGGGTGTACACGACGGCTGGCTAGAAGACCGCATAAAGGAAGAAGGCGAGATGGATGATGCCTGAGAACGTATACATTCATCGTAGCTAGACCGGTGCGCAAACGCACGCAACGCATATGTGTATATATGCACGCATACGTTGATACGCACACATGTTTTTGGTTTTTCTTGGACGTCAAATTCAACCGGATGTACCTACTTACAACAGTTAATTTCTAGTGTGTGCTCCCCACACAAAATATTCTAATATTTACATATATCCAAAATTTTGTAGTAAAATGCAATATTTATATAGGTATGTACTAGCACAGATCGGACAATTTATAAACCCGAATCCTATATGCATGGATGAAGCATTCCATGTGGGCTTTGAGGTAACGGCTCGCACCGACTTCTACAACCATGTGCGGTGTCTTGTACATCGCACATGATTCTGTCAAAAGAAAGAAACATCTGTGACATATCGCACACGACTAATATAACTTACGCGTCTGTGAAATTTGACGACATCACACATGTTTATGTTAATCCAAATGTGAGTGTAATTGTTGATGCACTTAATTTTCCCATAGTGGTTGTGTGCAAATCGACGAGACTTTGTAAACAGTAATTTCATTCGACGTGGATTCCTTTGCATGATTATTTAATGTTATGTCTTCCCGTCGATCGTTTCACTGTCCCTTCACCTCCTGATCTCGTCTATAAATAATCAGAATGCCGTCGGCTACCGCAATGTCTCGTTTAAAGTCCAAACTCTCTGACGAGATGCGATACTCATGGCGAAAATCAAGTGTGGTGCGAGCGCCGAAAGCGCTTATAGTCAGTATCCATCGTCGCCCCGCACCGACGAAGGTGGCAGAGGAGTACTTGCCAACACATCGTGGTTGAGTACATGCACGTGGAATTAATTGAGCCCCCATGCCACCAGATTATTGCGTGCGTGCCTCTTCCTCAATCGTTCGGCTCGACGTCCGAGTCACTTACCTCGCCGAAGGAGGAAGCAGAGGAGCCCTACAAAAACAAGTATCAAACAATACCAACACGACGATACCACACCTAGTTGGATATCCACCAACTATCATGACCGTCGAATTTGCATCCAACGAACAATATGATTCCTACTTATTAATGTATTGATAAAACAAAAAATCATGTTAATGTGTGTTTTTTTGTTAATGCATATCCGGAAATATCTTGTTAGTACATGAATCCAATTTTTTTTACATAATCCGAAAATTATTGATAATGCATTGATATTTGAAAAATTATTCATAATTTGTGCATGGATCGTATAGAAATATGACGTCCCATATAAGCGGGGGATATACAACTAGGTGCGGAATTTCATTTCCTCAAACAATATATAGTTATACAACCGAATCACCTATCCAATGATAATAATTATTGATGATGTTTAAAAATATAACTTATGAATACTCTTAGGAAATATTGTCGGCATAATATTCCCTCTAGAACATATTTCCAACAAAACGAGATAAAATCATCGTGATATAGAGAAACTAGATCGGAAGAGTCAAGTAACATAAGGACTCATAAGGAAACAAGGATTTGGATAACCAAATCTGGCGAGTCAATAAACTAGAGCAACGCAGACTAAGGCATGGCCTAGTGGTGGGGAGGAGCTGATACTTTCCCACCCACCCGAGTTCAAATCCTCATGCTTGCAATTTCGGTGATGTTGCACCCTCCTCTATCAAAATACCACATGGCTCTCCCATGTAGGAATCATTTTTTGTAATAAACTAGAGCAACATGGAGATTTATTGAAGTGAAAAAGACACAAGGGTGGATTGCCACAGGAAGGAGAACAAAACCGACGACCTTAACGTGCAAATGAAAATGGGAGGGGTGTTTATTGAAGTTGGACACTGGAGGACTCACAATGAGGAATCCACTAGAGAAAAGATCCCGGAGCCTGACGAAAGTCGAAAAACTGCCATACAAGCAGGGGCGAAGCCAGCCGGCGAGAGCGTTCGGGGCATTTTCATGGCGCCGTTGTCATCTTTTACTGATGAACAATAATTTCTACTAGTTTACCAAGGATTTTCATTAATCATTGGTGTCATTTGAACCCATAGTTTATACATAACACCGCCCCTGCATACAAGACAAACCTGTTAAGTGAATATAAATGGCACGGGGCCCTCTTCTCCTTTCTCTCATCTCCCTCTATCAACGACCAGGAGGTCCGGTGGAGATAGCGAGAGGAGAGGGAAAGAAAAGAGAGAAAGTTTAGAGACTCAACCTTGTTTACGTTGACCATGCCGATTATCGTGGAGTGACACCAGCTCGAAGTGGCTTCTTCATCACCTTGAAGAACCCGTTGAGCTCCGTGAGGTCGACGCTGCCTTCCTCGGTCCACTCGAAGTCGCGCACTAGCGCTGCCAGGAAGCACTTGATATTGAGCATGGCTAGACCCATGCCTGGGCAGTACCTACGCCCGGCGCCGAACGGCATCATCCGTATCTCCTTGGGCCCAGGCAACGGTCCAACGGCCTCCCCGTCGCCTCCGGCAAGGAACCGCTCCGGTTGGAACTCGTCGGGATCGGTCCACGTCTTTGGATCCCTCCCCATGTCCCCCAACGCAAAGTGTACCCGCAAACCGCCGTCCGGCATGGCCGTCTGGCCAACCACGGCGCCCTCGTCGCGGACGTCGCGCATGGCGAACGGCACCGTCGGGTGCATGCGGAGGCTCTCGAGCACCACAGCGTGAAGGTACGGCGTCACGCGGCGGTGGAACGTCTGTATCTCTCTCTCCTCGGACGGACACTTGTTGTCACCGTCGACGTAGCAGTTGGCGATGATCTCGCGACGCAGTTTGTTCTGGATCTCCGGCTGGGTGACGAGGTGCGCAAGTGTCCACTCGACGCAGGCCACGACGGTCTCCGTGCCGGCGCCAAGGAACTCCGACACGAGGCTCACCATCTCGTCGTCCGTGAGCACTCGCCGGATGCCCTTGTCGTCGTCGACGATGGGGACGCGGAGTTCCACTAGGGAGTCCACGTACGAACGAACGTGGGCGCCGTTGGACAACCGAGACGATGCCGACGACTGCCGCCGTGCCTCGATGAGAGGGAGGAAAAGGTCGGCCTGCCGGCGCCGGAAGGCGACGTGATCCCTCCTCGGCCACCACCGCCTCCAGTGCACGAGCGTCAGCAGCTTAGTCGTCCTAGTTGCCGGACCAGCCTTCTTCTTGGGAGATGCCCCGACGGCGAGCACGAACTCCTGAATGTCACGCTGCATGGAACGCACCTGGGCCTCGTCCACGGCGTCGTCTCCGAAGCACAGGCGCGCAACCATCGAGAACACCGCGGTATAGAGACAATTGCGGACGACCATCACCACCTCGCCCTCGGCGGCTGACCGCCGCAGGTGAGTGACGACGGCGTCAACGGCCGCACGTCGCAGCGGGGCGAAGGAAGCGAAGCGAGTGGCGTGGAGGACCTCGGAAGACAGGTTGCACCGCAGAGCCCGCCAGAGCGGGCCGTGCGGCGCAGAGTTTATGTTGTCGCTGCGTCGCCGTCGGGGGCCCGTGACGAGAGGGGAGCCAAAGAGCGCGGATGGACGGTTCGAGAACGCGTCGGCGTTCTCGACCAGGGCGCGCTGGGCGACGGAAGCATCGCCGATTTTGATGAACCGCTGCCGGGGGATCGCCGGCGCGAGTGCACGGGCACGTGACGTAATGATGCTTCGTCGCACCAACACTGCTAGGAAGAAGAAAGCAGCAGCCAGTACTAGGAAGGACTCCATATGCATGTGGTAGGCGTACGCACAGTCACGTGCCAAGTATATATAGATGTCTTTATTATTTCTCACAAATGTAAAATGTACGCCTCCTGAGCACGCGATCGATGAGCCATTTATCCTAGCGCTCAATGTGCCTTGGGATTTGTAAGTGTGTTGTATTATGTTATTTTTCTTTTAAAATTAAAATAAATAGCTAGTAACATACATTCCAATTTTTTTTTGATATGAAACAATAATTATTCAAGAGAGATGTGATAGTGGTATTATACCACTTTCTCTCTCTGTCTTTCCTCACATTTAACGCATTTGCTTAGGAGCACGCATTTGCTGGCCGGCACTTGCTGTCGGCGTGTCCGGGTGGTCGGGGAAGGCTTCCCGCTGCCGATGACAGCAGAATTACAGGGTCGGTTCGGGCCAGATCTTCATCTTTGGCCTCTGGTCAGCCCCTCTCTGGCATTTGGTGCTTCTGCAGGGCGTTTCCTCCCCACCTTCTTCTCCGGCTTCCCCAACAGCTTGCGTCTTGTGCCATGGCATGACAGTGGCTGACGGCGACGGGCGTGTGGAGCTCCAGCGCGGTTGCAGGTAGGCTCTCGGGTGAGCCTCTCCGTGTGCCGACGGTGCGGCGTCCTTCGAGCCGGGACGAGAGGGAAAGGGTCCCTCTTCGACGACAGAGACGGCGAGCTGATGAGCTTGGTCTCCTGGTGCTGGTTCCCTCTACGTTGTCCCTTGCCTCGCTTCTGCTCTTCGTCGCGGATGATCTCTACTTTTCAAGCGGAGCCTTCTTTTTTTTTTTGTGTGCTTGTTTTGTTGAGTTCTGTAAGCTGTTCCTATACTCTGTTCTTGCCGTTGTTGGCTTTATTAATTTAAAGCTGGGCTCTTTGAGCCTTGAATCTAAAACATACATTCCAATTTTTTTATATGAAACAATAATTATTCAAGAGAGATGTGATAGTGGTATTATACCACCTTCTCTCTCTGTCTTTCCTCACATTTAACGCATTTGCTTAGGAGCACGCATATAACTGGGCTCTTCCAGGGGAAACCTCAGGTCTTTTGATTAGGCCATGACGGCGTTTTGCCTTTTGCCTCATTACTGAGTATCACCGGAACATGAAGGTGGTATTGTGCTTCTATTCAGTGTTGGTATTGTGCTTCGTATAGTTTGAGACATTCCGTGTGTTCCGTTTGAAGCGACTCTGTTGGCGCCGCCACCACCGGCCTTAGAAGCCCTCTCCAACCAGCCCCGTTCGCCTCGCCGCCGCCGGAGGAGGCCGGCCGTCCGGCGGACAGCGGACGGCGGCGGCGGGGCGTCTCCGTTCGATTTTTTTTCCTCTCTTCCGCGCTGCAAAGTGGACTCTCGATCCGACGCCGCCGATCTACGTCGCCGGACCTCCGGTCTGGTAGCTGGTCGCTGGTCCTGAGTACATGGGACCGGCCGAATCAGCCAGATGTCGTTGAAGTAAGGTCCTTGCATGGCGTGCGACCAAGCATGCAGGCTTGGATTCCATCAACGGATCAAGCTCTTGCACGTTGCCCGTGGGCTGTGCGCATGCATGAAGACAGCGGCCGGCCGGCCAGCCAATGTGTGTGGTGTCTCCCGATTGACTTCCAGCTGGTCTCGGGTGTGGTGCCGTCGTCATGTTTGGTGCGGCCTAAGCGACACAAAATCCCAATTTTTGCTGACACCATTGACAAATCGACATGGCAAATTGCTTCGATTACCATGGTGTTGGCGGAAGCTGGGTAGGTCATGGTGTGTGGATGGGTGGTCCTTGGGTTCTTCTCGCGCCAAGACACTGGTCTGCTTGAAGCCTATCCGCATTGATCTAGTCAGTGTGATGAGTTTCGGAAGGCTCTGCCGGCAAGCTTCATTGGGCGTCTTATGCCTGGATTGCTGGATCGGAGGGATTCGGTCACGTCGGAGGGAGCGGCGTGAAGCTCTGCTTTTGTTGCCATCATGGGCAAATCCATGATGAAGTCAGAGGCGGAGAATGTCATAAAAGCAAGATTGGAGGATTAATGGTGATTCGAGATTTGGCAGCGATGAGGAACTTGCTTGGAGCTTCATGACTCGTAGCAGCGGTATGTAAGTGGAGGTGACAACACATGTGAAGTTCAAAGTCTTACCTCCAGGATGGAAATCCAAGGTCTGGCCTTAACTGGTTGTGTCTAACAATGGTTTTGTTGAAGACATTGTTATGAGAGCGGGGACTATCTCCAGGGTGAAAACCCAAGATCTCGATCGGGCGACGACGGTGCTTGTGCATTGTTTCCTTCTTGAAGGCGTTGCTTTTGGAGTCTTGGACATCAGGTGTTGTTTTGGTGGTGGTTGTGCTGCTGCTGCAAGTACTGTAACCCTATAGCGGGACTCTTTTTTTATAGTTTCTTCTTCTTATTGTCTTTCGGCTGTGTGCATCCGTAATACCTTCGGTTATTACGTTGTTGCAGAGTCTGGGTGTAATTGGTATCTTCTTTATATTAATATATACTCTTTATCTAAAAAAAAGGGTAATCTATACCTATTAATAATAATAATTAAGGCCAAGGAGGGAAGCCAAAATGCTCTCAGCTGGGTAGCCAAGTTGTTCGTGGGGTTATCAAGTGAAACCTTTAGCGCTTCGAGAGGATGGCGGCCGCCTGTCCCAAGGATTACCAGATGATGCTATGATGATGAACTGTGAGAAAAGAGAAGTATAAAAGGAAAACTTAGTGCTTGTTTATTTTTCCTGTTGAGGTTTTGATGCTCTCGCTCAACCTGTTGCTGCTAGGTCGGTGTTCAGAAGTTTTGTTGCTTGCATTAGTTTTTTTGAAAGAGAGGAGTACAAACTTGCTTACATCAAAGAATACAGAAAGAAAGAACAAAAGCAAGTTCATACAAGAAGAACTCGACAGAGAGCACTACAGCAGCGACGAACTGCTGGACCGCCAAAGCTCCTCGACGCCGACGACCACCGGAGAAGAAGAGCCCATACCTCCTGCCGCCTGGGAAAGGGAGGACCTCCAACGTTGAAGAAGACCGCAGAATCCACTCGCCGCAAGCGACGAGATCTTGACGATGAACAGACACGGCCAAGCCGCCCCCACGCCCAGCACCAGCACCACCCGCCGCCGGGATGGCCAGGCCATGCCAGGACCACCACCACCACACCACCAAGCCCAGCGCCTGAGTCGAGCACCCCACCTCTCTGCTCTGGAACTTCCACTCCGAGTGGCTCCACCCCTCGCCTCCACGGCCGGCCAGAGGAACCACCAAGAGCCGGAGCGCCCGAAGCAACCCCTTTAAGAAGCACATCGCTGCAGCACCACCCCCGCCACCACGGCCGGCCAGAGGAACCAACAGGACACGCCCGCATCAAGAACTCCAGATCCACCCCCAGAAACCACGATGGGGCCGGAGCACACCACATCGCCGCGGAGCTGGAGACAGGGGACAAAATCCCAAACCGAGGTCGTCACCACCGCCGCCACGACCTTGGCTAGGGCACCAAAACTCGCCAGATCTGCAGATCGGCGAGCACCTAACGCCAGGCCCCACTCGCCGCAGCCGGCGAGGAAGAGGAAGGAGCCGAGCCAACCACTCCCAAACGACGACGAATCCCTCTCAGATTCGCTTCCGAGGGAACCTAACTCTACACTATCTACACACCGGAGCAGCAGGAGCAAGATCCCCACCCCCCCCCCCCACCGCCGAAGCGGCGAGAGACGGCGGAGATCCGCTCCGGCTCCGGCGGGGAAGAAAGTGGACTTTTTCGCCGCCCTGGTCGCCTCGGGGAAGAGAGGGGAGGGGACGGGGAAGAGAACGTTGCTTACATTAGTTGATCCTGCCCAGATCCGTGTGTTGATGCTCGGGCGGTGAAAAAAATCGATCATTTTTATTTCTAAGCTGTTTTCTTTTTTCCTTTTCTGTAGAAACACTTGGGTTCTTTAATTAATGGAAATCGAGGGGATCCCCTAAGCTAAAAAAAAAACCTCTGTCCCAAAATTTTCGTCTGAATATTTTCAACCCTTATTTTCAAAAGAAATTACGGACAGTGCCACCACATTAGTGACAACCAAAAAAAGTACATAAACCTCCAGCGTCTGACGCCGTCACCCCCTCAAAGGCGATTGAGACTTCCCACTCAGCTAGGAATGCGAAAGTGGGATCCCACTTATCCAATATTTATACATGCTTATTACAAAATTTGTTAAGTGGGATAAATGAGATCCCATTTTCGCATCCTTACGCTCAGCCGCCTTCCCCATCTGCACGGCGTCGCGACAGAGACGACGCGACCTGCGCGGGCCATCATGGCCGACGTTGCACCGTGGGGTGGAGGCTCAAGGAAGGGCAGTACGTTCCGGTCTGATGGGCAGGAGGTACCGTGATGAAGCGATTCAGCCGATGGTTAAATAGTGGAGTCGCCATCATTGCCGTCAGCCCGACATAGAGGCTACGAAATCATACTGCTGCCATGGCCACGCATAGAAGCTCCACCTCCACTGGATCAACGACTTGGGACTTGGGAGGCATCAGGCATAGAGATAGCGCGAGGCCCATCTGAGCATAAAATTGGAATCCACGGAACAAGTATCACAGATTGGTGGCCCCATTTTTCTTGTAGAAGAAACGATTTAGCGTACGTGAAGTTCACCGCGGTGAATAACTGAATATGGAGCAACATAGAGTAAAAAGGAATACGATGGACAGTCAAAGAATTGTTTGGGAACCTACGGTGGTGGACGATGATAGCTGTTTCTTCTTTTTACCGGTTGGATCCACACTGTTATTTGTATCGGACAAAGTTTACTTTGTAGTTGAGCACATATGTCTCACGTTGGCAAACACTTGATGCTAATTTTTCTATGATAAGAAAGGAGTATATCTCTATCTTCAACTCATATTAAAGGAATTTTCTTCCCAAAAAATTCTTACATCGACCTCGTGGTTTTGGTGTCCGTTCTTCACCCGTGTAATGGAAGAAAAAAATATCATGTGGTCACTGGGGAGTCGAACCCACCTCTCAGTCACACCACTCCCTCGCAAATATAATTAACAAAGGAGAATATTTTTTTATCCCTCAACGCCTTGTATTTGAATCCTATATAACCGCTGTTTTCTAATTGCCACTTCACGGTCTGTACCTCCAAACTTCAAATTCTCTCACCCGGAAAACATGTGGCCAAGATCTATTTTCTTACCAGTTAAAAAATAAAAATAAATATTTTTTCAGATGGTCCGGCTAGCCAATACTCACTCCATCCCAAAATATAAGGCGCACTATTTTTGTGCTAGTGTTTGATGCTTAAGTTTGACCACTAATATATACTAAATTATATGGATTGAGAATGTATATAAACGGTACCATTGGATTCGTATGCAAAATTCTTTCATTTCTTAGGTAAAGTATACTACTTTGGTGGACATATTATAAGTATAAATCATGATTAAAGTTGTATATCATTGACCAACGAAATTTAAGGGTGCCTTATATTTTAGGACGGAGGGAGTATAATTGAGCAGCAAGTCCATTCCACCCCACCCGTGATGTGCGCAACAAAGATGTTGGGAGAATATCTAGTGATCCTAGATATTCGAACCCTCAAAATATTCTCCCATCGTCTAGATATTCTCCAATCGTCTTGCATGATCCCATTTTGAAAAATACAAGTTTAGTCATTTCAAAAATTCTAGAAAAAGTGTAAATGTTCACACGGAATGTGTCTGCGACTTTAAAAAAAATCAGATCCAAATTCGAAAAGCATAGTGAGAAACGAATAAAAACAAATCCATATGTGAATAGTGTCACTTTTGCTTGTTTATCTTTTTGTGAATTTGGATCTGAAATTTTTGGAGGTCGTAGACGTATTCCTTGTGAACATTCGCACCATTTTCTATAACTTTTTGAAACAAGTAAAATTGGTTTTTGTAAAATGAAAGCATTAGAGTATGGAAAAGGTTGGGATCACTAGATATTCTCCCCCAAAGATGGTAACCGAGATCTTTCCATCCATGGACGATCCGTAGCTGTCAGGTGCGCGAAGCGTCGCTTTATAATCAGTCGACCGATTGGTCCCAGCCACAGCCGCAGCCTCGCTTCCTTCCCCGCAGCCGCAGTAGACGTAGACCCGCCACAACTGGCTGTTTATTACTTTTCGCTAAGCCCACACATCACTAGGCAGTCACACTCACCCGTGGTGGACCCCATAAGCAGGCTGATGTTTTTTTGCACCCCTATGCATGCAACAAGGACCGGTGTACATACATAGCTACTTAGTGAAAATGCTTTGCGTATCATGCATAGTGCTATGTACGATAGTTCATCTAGAATGTTAGTATTTTGGATCTATTTTAGCGTAGTCCTCCTATGGCCGCTGTTTTGCTGCAAGCCGGTGCGATTTTTTGTCGCAATCTGGCGTTGCTCCTTAAACCCAGATGGTGCAAAGCTGGTACTGACGATTTCCAGATCCACGGTTAGGCTTGTCCGCGGTGACGCCGTGAGGCTGCAGCATCACTGACCGTGATGTTTAGGCCGTCAATGGGGACTCTGCAAGCAACGGCAAGGTGTGGCGAGTTTCCACCATCGAAGTTTTAAGGGACTTCTGCCGATGCTGCATAGTTTTCGGTAGCTGTTGTCAGCTTTTTTTTACTCCTACATATGTGCTTTTGTTTTCATGAGAAAGTATCTAAATATATAAACGGTGAAACCCCTTGGAGAGGCTCCTCAGCGATTTGGGGCTTTCTGGCCGTCCAATCCTCCCCGTGCTTCCGCTCCGTCCGATCCCTGCCGGCTCCTGGAGTCAGAATGAATAGGGATTTACAAAGTCGCTAACCGTACCAAACTTATTGCACCCACTCTCACTGACAACCTACGTGGATCACCGCTGTAGCCTGAGGGCCCGCCCGTCAGCCTCACGGTTCGTGTTTAATCGGTGTGGCGGACGGGCCTGCGCGGTGCAGATTCGCACTGCGCTCGTTCCATTGGCTGAATTTGTACTTTTACCGAAATGGGTTTTAGCGGTGCCCCTCTGGGATAGCTTTTTCGTACGTGCTTCCTCCCCCCTCTCTCTCGCTGACGATGGGTCCTTCCGTTCCGAGGCTCACATGTCGGTTGCCTGCACGTTTGCGTCGCCAATCTCTCCCGTGCGTGGGTTCTCGCTGCGTATTTTCTACAGTATGTCGGGGCACGCTGGGTATTTCGCGTACGTTGCACTGTTCGTGATGTCAGGGAGAATTCGGGCCCGATTTCTCCGTCCGAGGTGGCCTCTCTCCATTCGTCGGCGGGTACGTTGCACTGTGCTGGTTTCAAAAGGCCTGATTTCTCGTGTTGCTGGCGGCTCGTCATTGGTTCCGAGTGGTTACCGACCTAATGGGGTTGCCGTGCACACTGTGCTGGGGGTACGGGGTATATAGTCTGGTTTCTGGATCGGATGGTTACTGCAGCTCTCATTCCCCCCCCCCCCCTTTTTCTTCCTTGCTGTTCTTGCTCCGCCGTGCTTTTCTCGAGCTCTGCCCTGAATCCGTCTGCTGTTCTTCCGGTTACGTTTGTTCCTGTTGAGATCAGGTTGGGTTTTCTTAACGTGTCTTGCTCTCTCTGTTTTTGGTCGTTCTTTGCTGTGTTCCGGATTCATGTTCGTTGGTTGTTTGTTCCTATGTTGTTTGTTCTTTTTGTTTTATGGGTTTCTGATCTTTGTTTCCTGTTTGTTGTTCTGTTTTTTCTCAGGTTGCCGGTTAACTGGTTTACAGTTCGTCCGGTTAAGGTCAGTTATGTTGAGATCTTTGTGTGTGTTTATTTTGTTTTCTTTGCACGGTTTGTTTTCTGATTGATTTATGTATTTCCGTGTTTCCTTTTGAATGAAGGGGGAGTTATTTTGTTTTGATTTTGTTCGTGCAAATTTTTTTGCTTTCTCTTACATATAATTTTTGTTGTTTTATTTTTTTCAGGTCGACGGTTAAGTAATTTGTTTGCTGGTCGTTCATTTGAGATTAGGTTATGTTTTAGTGTCGTGTATATTTGTTCGTTCTTCCTTCTTTGTTTATCTTGCTGGTCGTCTGATGGATTGGTGTTTTTTAGTTTTTGTTCTCTTTCATTTGTTCATCTTGCTGGTTGAGTTCTGGATCTGTTTTATTTAGTTGTTCGTTGCTTGGGTGGTTTGTTATTTTTCTTATTTGTCGATTTTTTCCTGTGGTCGTATCGTTTTGCCCGTGCCTCTTCATCCCGATTGTAAATTTATTTTTTCTTTGCATCGTCCCAGCCCACTCTCTGGAGTCGGCTTGGCTGGCCTTATCAGTTTTGCTGTGCATCGACCCTGTCGACTCCCTGGAGTCGGCCGGGTGACTTTCTCCTTTTTTATGTGCACCGAATGCTGAAATAAGTGTCTTTGTTACCGTATTTAGATTTTCCTTTCTTGCCGTATTTTTCTATTAGTTACTGGGTCTTTGTTTATGTGTTTTTTTGTTGGTTCCTTTGTTTGTTCGTAGGTCGTTGCCTTACGGATTTTCCTTTTATGGTTTAGGCCAGCTCCGTTTTTGTTGGCTTAAGCGTTTTGGCTGTCTTTTACTCTGTCCTTCTTTCTTGTTCATCTTGGTGCCGTGTGCTGGATCTATGTTTTGTTTGCTGTCTTCCCGCTGCACTCGTGTGTTCACGTTTTTCTTTACGGTACTTGCTTCCTTTGGTTTTTTTAGGCGGCATCGTTTATGTATTGCTTCGGTGTTTCTTTGTTTCGTCTGAGTTGTTCGTGGATTTGATTCGTTTTTTTACAAGGTTTGCTGCTCTGTTTGCATATTTAATTATTTTTCGCTTTTTTTTCCTTGACACCAGATGATGGTCAGTCCGTTGAGTGAGTTGAACCTGGTCAGACGTGCTTGGACGATGCAGGTGTACGTGTCTAGAGTGTGGCAGCACCGTGGGACATCTGACGATGGTCCTGTAAAGCATCTTGGTATTGTATTACAGGATACGCAGATACATAGGATACTTGTCATTATCCTCTTCTTCTTCATTGTCTTCCATTATAACCCCTCTTTCTCCGTGCTTGGTCCAATAATTATAGCCGGGCATGAAATTGGACCGAATCAGGTAGATGTGAAGGGTTTTTGAGGAAGATTAATCCATCGTATTCTTACATGCACTACATGGACAACAAATAAAACCATTCGCCCACTTGTTTGACTCAGCCACATGGAGAAAATGATGCATGCCACTAATGAACTCGGGACTGCGTCGGTCACCGTACATCCATAGCCAGTTCATCTGCATTATATAAGTATATCAAAAACCATTACACTACATCATGAATAGATAAGTGACCAAAATAATTAATACAAGTTCATCATATTAAAAGCAAAGTAGAGTAGTGACCAAATGTAATACATAATTCTCATAAAACATACACTGAAACTAACATACAACTATCTAAAAAAATTAAGTCCAACAACAAATGCGATCAAAATCGTAACTAAGATAATTACTGAACCAACAGCATAATGATACCAAGCCTCTTGATTAATGGCATATTTTCTAATCTTTTTAATCTTCAAGCGCATTACATCCATCTTGATCTGGTGATCATCGACGACGTCGGCAAGTTTGAAGTCCAATTTCATCTTCTCTTCTATGCATTGGAGACGAAGATCTTCACTTCTTTTTAATTTTGCTTTCAAATCATTATTATTTTTTCAAATAAATTTAGCATCTCGACTAGAGGGTCGGTTGGAATTTCCGGTTCAACTACCTGCTAAATAAAAATATCTATGTCAAGTTGATCGGCATAATTAGTCATAAACCAAAATGAAAGTAATAGTTATAAAAGTATACCACATCCGAATCATAGACCGGACGAGGGCTGACGGGGACGGATATCAAAACCATGGCACTATACATATAAAAAACAATTTAAGAAAATTATACAACTAATAACTATGCATGTAAATCATAAAACTAAGTTTTTTTAAATAAAATATAAAAACAAAAGGCTCACCGAGGTGGTGCCGGTGATGGGACGGCGCGGGCGATCGACGGCGGTGAGGATGGGGACAACACTAAAACCCACTAATCATACTTTAATTTGAGCTCAAATTGCATATAAAACAAATGAAATCACTAACTTAGACATTTTATCAAACACCTAGCTAGCACTAGAAAAATGAAATGAGCTAAACTAGCAACGAAATGAGCTAAAGAAGCAACGCCGGAAGTGCTAACCTTTGGATAGATGGGGCGCCGTTAATCTTGACAAATGGTGGCAAAAAATGGGGACAAACTCGAGCTCGGGAGAGAAAATAGATGAGAAAATGTTGATGAACTCGAGCTCAAAAATGGCCATGGCCGACTCGGGGGGTGGAAGATGATATAGGGGACCCTTTAGTCCCAGTTCGTATCACGAACCGGTACTAAAGGGTGCTCGCGCTGGCCCCACCTCTGCGGCCGGCTGCCACGACCCTTTAGTACCGGTCCGTATCACGAACCGGGACTAAAGGTCCCCTACGAACTGGGACTGGACCTGACCGGCGCCCTGGGCATTCGAACCGGGACTAGTTCCCCCATTGGTACCGGTTCATAAGGGAATCGGGACAAAAGGGCCAAACCGATGGCCCTGTTTCCACTAGTGATGGATGATTTGTATACTGACTAACAACGGGATTTTTTATGTTAAATCACTGTACAGAAAAATGGTCTCGGTTTTACCTGTCTATCCACATAAATTTATTTGGAAGATCAGAGTTCCTCTGAAAATTAAGATTTTCTTATGGCTCACGTTAAGAATTAGTATATTAACACTGGATAATTTTCTTAGAAGAGGATGGCATGATACCAATTCCTGTTATTTTCGCGGAGAGTAGAGACAGTTGAACACTTGTTCATATCCTGTTCGGTGGCCAACTTAGTGTGGAGCATCCTGAGCTGCACGTTCAATTTTGTTAGAGCTCCAACCTCGATTCATGATCTTTTTTGGACAATGGCTTGTTAGCTTCAATAAGGAGAAAAAAAATGACAATGGTTTTGGTAGCAGCGGTTCTCTGGACAAGCTGGAATGCCAGGAACGCAGTGTGCTTTGATAACAAAAAATTTGACAAATCCTTTAGTTCTAATTCATCTTATTGTGCACTGGATTAATTCGTGGGCCACTCTGCAGCCAAAACAGGAAAGTCGAAAGCAAATGATCTGGGGAACAAGACTTCCCAGTGGGTGGCAAATGAAGTCTTCAACGTGGTGTGTGGGTGGCGATCTGGAGCTCCAAGAATTGCCCGCTGATGGAGAGAAAGCGTGTGGACGTCTTTCCCTGGAAAATATGATGTGAAAAAATATCCCTGTGTCGATGCCTGGATGTAATGATTTACTTCTAGTTCTCATTGGATGATGGTAGTGGCGTTTAGTTTTGTTATCTTTATTTTTCTTGTTGTAAATAAACATGTGGTTTCTGTTAATAGAAACTCTCTTTTTCAAGAATTTTTTTCTTTTCGGAAAGCTCCGACCACGAGACTATTCCCACGAGCCCACGGTTGAACACCAACTATTCCCTCCCGACTCCCGATATGCAAACAACCACTACTGTAGGGAGCAGCTGTGCTTACGAAACCGAACCGAACTGAAAGAAGGCAGTTTACCTGGAGATGAACGAACTCGACACCTCTTCTCTGTCACTTGGACAAGCTGACAACGAAGAGAACAAGCTGGCCGTGCGACCAAGAAGCTCTTGGCAGTGCATAAGTATGCGGCCTCTGACGAAATAGGCTTTTGCCCCGCTTTATAAATAAAGCACAACGGCCGAACCGATACAAATTGATGAGGAGAACCTCTTACAAAGCAGATCACAGATAGAAAAAACAAACACAGAGAGAACCAATCTTGCCACCGAAGACATCGGAACGGGCAGGAAGTACTAGGCTCCACGACACCGCCCCCAAGAGGGTAGCGACGTAGCATGCCGCTGTCGAGACCGGAATGGTCAAGGGTTTTCACCCGGAGCCCTGTCGCGACGCAGGTAGCCACAACGACGCCCCCAGGAGGGTAACGATACCCGCAGACATCGCCGTCGTTGGCGCCAAAGCGCTGAGCTTTCGCTCGGAAAAACCTACGCAAACGATTGCACAAACGGACCGCCCACAGTCCCTGAGAAAGGTCTCCAGGCCACGATCTGGGAGATGCTGCCACCAACGCCAGGAACCCCCGCCAAGCGCTTCTCGCCATCCACACGGCCAAAGAACTAGGCCATCACCACCGCCACGTCGCTCGCCGCAGAGACGCCCGTGTCGTCCACCTTCCAGGGTCGCCGCCCCGGCATCCGCAACCTCACACCAAGGAACCAGCAAGTCACGGGGTCACCGTGACAGATGAGTGAGGCCGACGACAGATACAGGCCCACGAGGGCGACAACAGCAACCAATAGGAGAAGATCATATCCTCCACCGCTCGAGGCGGTCACCGACCGGACGCAGCAGCAGGTTGGGTCAGGCCCCAGATCAGCCCAGAAGGCCCAGATCAGGCCCAACTAGTCCCGCCGCCGCGCTGCAGCGCCAAGGTCGTCGTTGTCATCTCGCGGAAGGACTCCCAGCAGTGCACCGACTGGGGCCCGTAGAACCCAGATCGGGCCCAAATGGGCCCAGATCTGGCCGATCACCAACAGCCATGGCCATGGCGTCCACCCATCCTGCCGCGCGTGCAGTCCCCACCGCTGTCGCCGGATCGCCACGCCGCCATGACCGTCGCCCATCAAGGAGGGCCGGCATGACCTCGTTGGCCGACCATCGGGGAGAGGTCGCCGTCGTGCCGCTCGAGCCGCCTGCCGCCCTGGAAACGTCCCGGATCGCCGCCGCCTCTAGCGCGCCGCGAGGAACCACTGCGAAGCCACCGCACCACCGGCGGACCGGTCACGCCGCCGCGCCCTTCGCAAAACTCGGCGCCCACGCCGACACCATGACCCGTGCCACGGCCCCGCGCGAAGGGGGAGAAGAAGCCCCGCCGCCGCCCGCGCTCGGCCTTCGGCCGGAGACGCCCACCGGCGGCGGCGAGGAGGAGGAGAGGACGAGGGGGGAGGCTAGACTATAGGGGCTAGGGTTTCCCTCCGCCGCCGCCCACAGGAGTGACGAGGAGGGAACGACTGCAATTGATATCTGGCGCTGAATAATCAGTCCACCCCCAATATCTCCTTCAGTATCCGGCCTTTTCCTTCTGTCAATGTGGACGTGCGTGAATGATGCATGATATATGCTACCTACGTGCGTGTACCTGTCTCCTAGCTAGCTGCTTGCTTCCTCGAACCAACATAGCACAGATCAATCCAGTGTTCCACGTACTTGGCAAATATCTTATGGAGGTATATCAAGATATTTGCAGTGCTGTTAATAATGATGGGACATTAAATATTTTGACAAAATCGATATAGCTAGCCCAAGGAAAGATCGATACACATGCAAACTCCCAAGTGGGTTGCATCGTTGCAAGCATCCATGCATGCATCTGGCTGTGGCACGTGCTTTTGATAAGGAGGGCCGGAGAGAAGAAGCATATATCTATCTAGTTTAGGAGAACAAAATTATGTCAATCTTGGATCCATTCCCCAACGAAATGTCAATCTTGGACCACCAAGAACTCTTCATCATGTATCAAATTCAAAGTCATGGGTCGTACATACGTGAGACTCGTGATGACTACACTAATTAAACAATTATATATGTGTTTCCTTGGAACTCCCTCTGTTCCCGTTAGAAAGGTCACCTTCCTTTTTAAAGATATTTTAGAATTGCTAGGATGTCAACTCCTTCAAGGTTAATTGGTCTCATTTTTTTTAGTATTCCGGAAATTTTGCGGAATGTGTGGATGTGGCCATACCGATCGGAAAGGTCAAGTTTAAACATTGTTATCGTGCATCTAATGGTGCGGCTCATGAGCTAGCTAAGTTTAGTTTATGTAGTAAAATTTATTTTAGTTGGATTAACGTCCCTCAAAACTGGTTGATCAACAAATTGGTGGACGATGTAATTGTAGTTTAATTTAATAAAGCTAGCCCTAGCCATGATGGCCTCACTAGTAGGAATATAGCTATAGCCACCACGCTACCGCTGGCGGACGGTCATGGGGGTCCGCCAGCGCTATTACCGCTGGCGGACGGATTATAGTGCCCGCCACTAGTACCTGGTCTACCGCTGGCGGGCGGCAAATTGTGTACGCCAGCGGTAGTATAACGCAGGCGCCTGCAAGCACGGCTAACTAGTGCTGGCGGACGGCCGCCGTGTTCGCTAGCGGTACTTGACTTACCGCTGGCGGACAGTGCGGCGTGCCCGCCAGCGGTAGTTAGCTCAGTTGGGCCCAAAAACAAGAAAATTACCGCTGGCGGACATCTTTACCTGTCCGCCAGCGGTACGCGACTTATCGATGGCGGGCGCGGCATGTCGTCCGGCAGGGATAACTTGGCATGTAAATACTTGCCAATGTTTTTGTCTATATTTCGCCGTAGATGCCTATGCATATCCACGCGAGATGATGTAATGGACTATTATGTGTGTATTTGTTTGTGATTTGTAAAATTTGACAATGCCTCATCGATGCAGCGCCTCTCCCGCCTCTATCGATACACAGTACACTCGCTTGCGTCAACGACAACACTCTTGTCCTTCGACGACGCTTTCACTCTTGCCCTTCGACGATGGAACCATCGCTTCCTATACCAAGATACACCTATTTGTTGAATATGAGAACTTTATCACAAACTATGTCGTGGAAATTGTCATAACTTGGTCATTTGGCTTGAAACTTGTAGATGTTTATATATGATAGACCTTTTTGTGAAGATTTTTTTGAACAATTTGTCAAAATTTAAGTTTATCATTTTTCATAACAACTAGCACACATAAAAGGACTCCATGCAAGAGAATATCTTTTTTCGAGATTTTCTCACTTTATTTGATTTTTTTCAAAAAACGGTCAAAATGGCCACCATGACTATTCATCGAAAGTGGTCAAATTCTATAAAACTATTGATATTTCTGTCATATAACCACTAGTTGTGTAGCTTAAAATGATTTTAAAAAATCCATACCAAACTATCAAACACTTATAGTTAAAATTTGAATTAATTTCGGAAAATCAGCATAAACTAATTTAACTAAGAGAAATTAGATAGAAATCAAGAAAATTCCTAATAATTGTTGATTATCCATCAAATGTGGACTACTCTTTGCGATAATTAGAGGGGTGCCATTTTGCATCATATTTTTTGTATTTGGTTCACAAAAAAAGTCTATTTTTGCACTTAGAAAAAGGAAAATGATATTTATAAAAATAATTTGTAAAATCTCTTCGGAAACATGGTTTCCTATACCAAGATACACCTATTTGTCGAATATGAGAACTTTATCACAAACTATGTCGTGAGAATGGTCATAACTTGGTTATTTTGGTTAAAAATTATAGATGTTTATACATGATAGACCTTTTTTTGAAAACAAAATTGAACTATTTGTCTAAAATTAAGTTTATTATTTTTCATAGCAATTAGTACACATAAAAGGACTCCATGCCAGAGGATATCTTTTTTGAGGGTTTTTTTCACTTTATTTGATTTTTTTCGAAAAACAGTCAAAATGGCCACCAGGACTATTCATCGAAAGAGGTCAAATTATCTAAAACTATTGATGTTTCTGTGATATATCCACTAGTTGTGTACCTTAAAATGATTTTTTTTTAAAAATCAGACCAAACTATCAAACACTTATAGTTCAAATTTTGATCAATTTCGGAAAATCAGCATAAACTCATTTAACTAGGCGAAATTAGATAGAAATTAAGAAAAATTCCTAATACTTGGGGATTATCCATCAAATGTGGACTACTCTTTGTGATAATTAGATGGGTGCCATTTTGTACCATATTTTTTGTACTTAGTTCACAAAAAAAGTTAATTTTTATACTTAAAAAAAGGAAAATGATATTTATAAAAATAATTTGTAAAATCCCTTGGGAACCATGGTTTCCTATACCAAGATACACCTATTTGTAAAATATGAGAACATTATCACAAACTATGTCGTGGAAATTGTCATAACTTGGTCATTTGACTTGAAACTTGTAGATGTTTATATATGATAAACATTTTTGTGAAGATTTTTTTGAACAATTTGTCAAAAATTAAGTTTATCATTTTTTATAACAACTAGCACACATAAAAGGACTCCATGCAAGAGAATATCTTTTTTCGAGATTTTCTCACTTTATTTGATTTTTTTCAAAAAACCGTCAAAATGGCCACCATGACTATTCATCGAAAGAGGTCAAATTCTATAAAACTATTGATATTTCTGTCATATAACCACTAGTTGTGTACCTTAAAATGATTTTAAAAAATCCAGACCAAACTATCAAACCCTTGTAGTTAAAATTTGAATTAAGTTCAGAAATTCAGCATAAACTAATTTAACTAAGAGAAATTAGATAGAAATCAAGAAAATTCCTAATAATTGTTGATTATCCATCAAATGTGGACTACTCTTTGTGATAATTAGAGGGGTGCCATTTTGCATCATATTTTTTGTATTTGGTTCACAAAAAAAGTCTATTTTTGCACTTAGAAAAAGAAAAATGATATTTATAAAAATAATTTGTAAAATCCCTTCGGAAACATGGTTTCCTATACCAAGATACACATATTTGTCGAATATGAGAACTTTATCACAAACTATGTCGTGAGAATGGTCATAACTTGGTTATTTTGGTTAAAACTTATAGATGTTTATACATGATAGACCTTTTTTTGAAAAACAAATTGAACAATTTGTCTAAAATTAAGTTTATTATTTTTCATAGCAATTAGTACACATAAAATGACTCCATGCCAGAGGATATCTTTTTTTGAGGTTTTTTTTTCACTTTATTTGTTTTTTTTCGAAAAAAGTCAAAATGGCCACCAGGACTATTCATCGAAAGAGGTCAAATTATCTAAAACTATTGATGTTTCTGTGATATATCCACTGGTTATGTACCTTAAAATGATTTTTTTTTAAATCAGACCAAACTATCAAACACTTGTAGTTCAAATTTTGATCAATTTCGGAAAATCAGCATAAACTCATTTAACTAGGCAAAATTAGATAGAAATTAAGAAAAATTCCTAATACTTGGGGATTATCCATCAAATGTGGACTACTCTTTGTGATAATTAGATGGGTGCCATTTTGTACCATATTTTTTGTACTTAGTTCACAAAAAAGTCAATTTTTATACTTAAAAAAAGGAAAATGATATTTATAAAATAATTTGTAAAATCCCTTGGGAACCATGGTTTCCTATACCAAGATACACCTATTTGTAAAATATGAGAACTTTATCACAAACTATGCCATTAGAATTGCAATAACTTGGCCATTTGGATTGAAATTTATAGATGTTTATACATCATAGATCTTTTTGTGAAGATTTTTTTGAACAATTTGTCAAAAATAAAGTTTATCATTTTTCATAGCAACTAGTACACATAAAAAGACTCCATGCCTGAGGATATCTTTTTTTGAGGGTTTTTTTTCACTTTATTGGATTTTTTCAAAAAACGGTCGAAATGGCCACCACGACTATTCATCGAAAGAGGTCAAATTCTATAAAACTATTGATGTTATGTGATATAACCACTGGTTGTGTACCTTAAAATGATTTTCAAATGCAAAAAGTATTTGAAAAGATAAAGAAAAACAAAAAACAATACAAAAACAGAAAAATAAAAAAGGACCTTACCGCTGGCACACGGTATAGATGCGGGTCCTGTCCGCCAGCGGTAAAGTGGCCCCAAAATTTCCCCTTCGTCTCTCTCACGCGCGCGCCGGCCTAACCCAAAATTTCATTCTTCCTCCTCTCTCTCCACTCGTGCGCCGCCCCCAATCTCCAGCCGCCGGCGACTCCTCCCGCGCTGCCCACACGCCGCCCGCTCCCCCTCCTCCTTCTGTCATCTGCCGCCACCCCCGCTGCCGCCGCGCTTCCACCCCCCCCCCCCCCCGAGTGCGAGCCCACGCCGTCTACGGCCCTGGCTCCGAGCGAGCCCAGACCGTCCACGGCCCCGGCCTCGAGCGAGTCCACGCCGCCTTCCTCCCCGGGGACCTTCCCGGCGCGACCCTTCCTCCGATGACCCCTCCCTCCGACGAGCAGAACTAAGAGGAGCAGCAAAGCCCTGACTGCTCCCCTCCTCCCCAGGGTTCATTTTTGTCGATTTGGAGGTTCGATTCATCCTGTTCTTTGCTCTATTACTTGTTTTTCTTCCCTGGATGATTAGATATGGAAGTATACATGTGTGCCCGCAGCTTTAATTCAGGTTTTTTTGTACCTTTTTCCAAATCCCATTGAAATCAAATGGGAGAATAAGATACATGGCAATGTGTTCAGTCTGATTATTTAGTGGCTTTACATTTTGAATATATTATTTTGGTTTCAATTCATCCTGAGGTTAGATGGTTTTTTATTTTTAGAGCAATCTTGGGTGTCGCAATTAATAGCAGAAGATACAGTTCTCTTTTGCGGTGAAAATAGCAGCAGAGTGATATGAGGTACAATTGGACTGAGCAACAGTAGCATATCACCACTACTGTGCTAAAAAGTTGGACTGATTTTAAACGGTCAGACTACTATTGAGTCACTCTTGTATCCGCATCATATGAGGAAACCACCATGAGCATAAAAAAATGGACGTAGGGTCTTTACCAGGTGATGTTTCTCGGGGCCAAACCTATTTACATCGTGTCTTCCGTGTGCTAACGCAAGTCGGTGATCTCCACGCGTACTATCCCTTCATCCAAGTCGGTTGATAAAACATGGTATACAACTCTGACCATATCCTTGAAGACCCTTCATCCAAGTCAAGCAAGATCTTTCATCTAGGTTGCAAGCACCCTTAGACCTATCATGCAGATCCAAGAAGTCATCGAACACATCAGACAAGGTTTATCTAGGAGCAAGGAAACTTTATCAACATCAAGGATGTCTGTCGCTTTATTAAAGGCACTAGTCGGGGCCTTGTCGAAGATAAGTGGTTTATCCTCTATGGACCTGCATCACTTCTAGCCGACGTTCAAATACTCCCACAATCGGGCAACGCTCATCTAGTAGCTCCACCGACCTAACCTGACGTACTATAAGAAGACTCACTGAAGATTCTGTAAACCGGACATAGATTGAACAAAGGTTACAAGATCAACTTAATGTACAAGACATCAAGGAATCCCTAAAATACAATATGGAGGCTCTCACCAAAGCTTATAAATAGCAGAAGACATCCAACCAGGAAAAATATCATCTACACCGCAAGTAGAAGCCTTAGCCTTCATAGTCTCCGTATTCATAAACCCTATAACTACATCTAGACTCACCGGGTACATGAATAAACCCGATGAGATCCCTCTTGTAAACCTTGTACTATCTTATGATCATACCCGAATAAAGTCCAAGAGAACTTCCTCGTATCATTGTCGTGATCCTATCCCAATGACCCATGTCGCCCGCCAAACAAATAAAATCTTTTCCGATCGCCAGAGGTGAGATTGTCATAGAACCAGAAAACCATCCTTCGACACTAAGGTATGCCTGGTCATGTCACCATAAAACAGGACAGCACTCTTGTTGTCCTACTGACATCTTCTGATGGAGGTGATACGAGACATGCCCATAGGAAACTCTCTTTTTTCGAAATGGGAGCATAGCCCTCATAGGCAACTCGTTACTTGCTGGTCAACAACACATATTCCCGATGGCATGAGCCGGAGACGTCGTTACATTGTTCATTATACTCGGATCCATACATTTTTCATTTCTATGTAGCTTGGAATACAAAATATTTTAGAGCGAGATTTAGCGCGTTTATATAATACATCATTGAGTATATTTAGAATTTGTTTCCAGATTATTGTAAATTTGTAAACTCGAGTTTTTTTAAATACAAGGAGCACTAGAGGCAAAAATCCCTACTCAATAAGAGCAAATTGTCCTTTACAATAAAAACATGGTGTTAGCATGCACTTCGACAAATAAGTCATACATTAAAACTATAAATCATAGTATACTATCGTGATAGAATAAGTGGTCTGGAGTAACACATTTGCCTTAAATAAGGACATGGTTGATTCTCATCAATGTTGTCACGCGGGCCAGTTACTCGTCACCATCAATTCATCATGCCTTGGTGACTGATACAGTGAGCATACCTAGTCTGGCAAGCTCGTAATGCAAGCTTCCTTCCAAGCTCCAATACGTTTCTGCACTTTTCACGAATTCATCCATCACTTCTCCAAAATGTTGTACAATTATTTGTTCAAATGCAGCTCTTAGCTGGTTCGCCATCCATCTCGGGGTAATGAGTGCACTATCCATGCCGCTTGTAAAGTCATGTACCATCATTTCCTTGATAAAAAAGGAGCTCTCTTCTTGGAGGATCTCTCTCAGCTCTTCCTTGGAAGGTCCATACATTGGCACATAGAAAGAATTGAACTTGGCTTTACCAATTATACCCTAGCAATCATTGCGAAAGATTAAATAACCATGCATTCTCATATCAAATAGTAAAATTCTCTCCTTCAGAAACTACTAGGGAAATATATATACCTCAGAGGCCATGAAACTGAGAACTTGAGTTACAATCTCCCAGATATGGAAGGTGGCAGCACCATCGGAACGCCTCGCAATAATGGAAAGAACCATGCAACCCCCTGGGGCTAACTCTTTTGCTCTCAGCTTTAGGAAATGTGTGAAGTCTTTCCTGAACTGTTGCGCGTAAGCCTCAACGACCATAGGGAGCCTTTCATGCCTAGCATGCTCATCATTGTCGTATGCCGGGCGTTCTTTGTTAGAACTTGAGGAGCCTGTAAAGATGAATCCACAAGTTTATATAATGCGACGAATTGATGGATCGAGCAGTACGTTTGAAGCTCTCACGTACCTTTGAGAGCCAGTGCAGGCTACTGGACGAGCATACAAGATGTAAGGAGCTACTAGCAAAGAGCCTCTCATAAAACGACCCCGGTGCGACACCGGTCACAACAACAGGCTCATTGGTTTGGCTGAGTGTGACCAGACTCTTCATGACCGAGTTAAAGTCATTATTAGGCAGATCGTTAAGGAGCACACATAGCTCTGGTGGTTGCTGCAGCAACTCAAGACAATAACCATGGATAGCCTTGATGGCTATTGATACTAGGGCCACCGCATTTGGTCCGGAGGAGCAGCCCACGTCCGTGATCACCATTTTTTCGGGCAACAAGGTGCACAAGTCAACAATGGCTCCTTCTATCAGGACCGTCATCCTCTTCTGCTGAGCACTCTGCAGTCGGAACAAGTTCTTAATGAGACTGTTCTGAGATGCCTAAATGTCAAAGAACAAGATACCTGAATATCGGAGTTGCGAGCATAGCTTGTGTGCCCGTGTCCTTGATTCATATACACCTCCTGTTTGGAGGTCATGACCTTTTTTTAATCTGCAGAGACTGTCAACATAAGAGAACAAGGCCACTGCCAATGATCGATGTGCTGGAAGCTATAAAAAAAAAGTTTTGCTATGCTAGCTGGGCATGGCCGCTTATCCATCTTAAGGACAGACAATACATACAAGGAATCCTAGATATAAAGGCTCCAGTGTACGTTCATGAGGTTCTAAATAGTGTTCATTGGGAAAAACAAAATATTGCTTTCAAAGTTGACTTCAAAAAGGTGTACCACAAAATAATGTGGCATTTTGTATGCAAAATGTTGCGTTTGAAAAGATTCCCTGATGGTTTGGATAGACTGGATTACGAAGATCATGAGGGGTGGGCATGTAGCTATTAAGGTCAATAAAACAATTGTCAAATATTTTGTTACTCACAAAGGCTTGAGACAAGGAGATTGATTATCTCCCTTGCTCTTTGATTTGGCTGATTAGCTATCGTCATGGAAAATACCAAGAATAGTGGGCTAGTGAAAGGACTGTTACATGATGACAATAATGAGGGGGATAAAGATATTACAATACGCGGATGGTACCATTTTCCTTTTACCATATGATTTTGAGGGTGCAAAAAACTTGAAATTTATTTTATGCGCCTTTGAGCAGATGTCGGGGCTAAAACTAAATTTCCATAATAGTGAACTTTTTAGTTTGGAGAGGTTGATTAAGAAAAGGAACAATACCAAACAATTTTCCATTGCCAGAATGGAGCCTTGCCTACGAAATATTTAGGCATGCTAGTCCATAAAACTAGAATTAGGAATAGTGATTGGAACCCGGTGGAAAATAGAATTGCTGGCAAATGTACGGGGTGACAAGGTCGATTGCAAAATATTGCAGAAAGGACTACTCTGGTCCAAACGTGCCTCACTGATATGTCTTTATATATGGTGTCGTTTTATAGAATGCCTGCTGGAGTGAGAAAAAAAACTTGATTTATACAGGGCCAATTTGGTTTGGCAGGAAGATAAAGATAAAAAAAATACCACTTGGTGAAGTGGTATGTTGTCTGTCTAGCGAAACATCAAGGGGGTTTGGATATTTTGAATATTGATATAATGAATCAGACCCTTCTTGCCAAGTGGTTGTGGAAGTTGGAAAAGGAGTCTGGCTTGTGGCAGGATGTAATTAAAAAGAAATATGTAAAGAACAAATGCATCTCTGCTGTTAGGCATAGCCCTGGTGATTCATATTTTTGGTCCGGGGTTTTGGAGGTGAAGAACATTTTCTAAAATTATTGTAGAAAAGATTGACAACGGGGAAAACAAAAGATTCTGTAAATATTGTTGGGTAGATGACAAACCCTTGAAAATGAGTTACCCCGGGTTATATAATATTTGTCGTATTAAGAAATTTATTGTAGCTGAGATGCTAGAGAAAGGCTGGGAATCACCGACCTTTAGGAGAATGATATGGGGTGATAATTTGCAGCCGTGGGAATGTATTCAGAGGACATCCAATGATTTGATCTTGCTACCCGGAGATGATCACGTGATTTGTACACTGACTAAAAACGGGATTTTAACTGTCTATCCACATTAATTTATCTCGAAGATCAGAGTTCCTCTAAACATTAATATTTTTCTTGTGGCTCAAGTTAAGAAATAGTATATTAACACAGGATAATTTGGTTAGAAGAGGATGGCATGATACCAATTCCTGTTATTTTGTGGGAGTAGTCAGTTGAACAATTGTTCATATCCTGTTCGGTGGCCAAGTTAGTGTGGAGCATCCTGAGCTGCACATTTAACTTTGTTAGAGATCCAACCTCTATTCATGATATTTTTTCGACAATGGCTTATTCTCTTCAATAAGGAAAAATAATAATATTACAATGGCTGGGGTAGTGGTGGTTCTCTGGACAATCTGGAATGCCAGGAACGCAGCGTGCTTTCATAACAAAAAAATTGACTGATCCTTTAGATCTAATTCATCTGATTGTCCACTGGATTAATGCGTGGGCGAACATGCTGGACTTTTCAAAGTTGATTTCGAAAAAGTGTACGACAAAATAAAGTGGCCTTTTGTATGCAAAATGTTGCGTTTGAAAAGATTCCCTGATGGTTGGATAGACTGGATTATGAAGATCATGAGGGGTGGGCATGCTGCTATTAAGGTCAATGAAACAATTGGTAAATATTTTGTTACTCACAAAGGCTTGAGACAAGGAGATTCATTACCTCCCTTACTTTTTGAATTGGCTATTTATGCGTTAGCTATCGTCATGGAAAATGCCAAGAATTGTGTACTAGTGAAAGGACTGTTACATGATGACAATGATGGGGAGATAAATATGTTACACTACAAACGATGCAATTTTCCTTTTACCGGATGATCCTGAGAGTGCAAAAAACTTGAAAAACAATTATGCGCCTTTGAGCATATGTCGGGGCTAAAAATATTTTTTTATAAAAGTGACCTTTTTATTTTTGGAGAGGCTGATTAATAAAGGGAACAATACCAAAAAAAATCACTTGCCAAAATGGATCCTTTCCTATGAAATATTTAGGCATGTCAGTCCATAATATTAGAAGTAGGAATAGTGATTGGAACCCGGTGGAAAATTGAGTTTCTGGCAAATATGCGGAGTGTCAAGGTAGATTTTGCAGGAAGGACTACTCTGGTCCAAACGTGCCTGACTAATATGTCTTTATATATGGTATATAGTTTTATAAAATACCTGCTGGAGTGAGAAAAATATATACAGGGCCAAGTTGACTTGGTAGAAAAATAAATATAAGAAAATACCAATTAGTGAAGTGGTCTGTTGTCTGTCTACCCAAACATCAAGAGGGTTTGGGTATTTTGAATATTGATACAATGAATCAGGCCCTTCTTGCCAAGTGGTTGTGGAAGTTGGAAAAGGAGTCTGGCTTGTTGCAGGATGGAATCAAAAAGAAATATTTAAAGAACAAATGCATCTATGTTGTTAGGGGTAGCCTTGGTGATTCGTATTTTTGGTCTGGGGTTTTGGAGGTTAAGAACATTTTTTACAATTATTATAGGAATAAAGTTGGTCACAAACCCTTGAAAATGAGTTACCCCAGTTATATAGTATTTGTCGTATTAAGAACTTTACTGTAGCTAAGGTGCTAGAGAAAGGCTAGGAATCACTGACCTTTAGGAGAACGTTATGGGGTGATAATTTGGAGCTGTGGGAATGAATCACTGACCTGTAGCTGAGGTGATCGAGAAAGGCTAAGAATCACTGGCCTTTACGAGAACGTTATGGGTGATTTGTATACTGACTAACAACGGGATTTTTTATGTTAAATCACTGTACAGAAAATGGTCTCGGATTTACCTGTCTATCCACATAAATTTATTTGGAAGATCAGAGTTCCTCTGAAAATTATGATTTTCTTATGGCTACAGTTTCAAAAAAAGATTTTCTTATGACTCACGTTAAGAATTAGTATATTAACACTGGATAATTTTCTTAGAAGAGGATGGCATGATACCAAATCCTGTTATTTGCGCGGGAAGTAGAGACAGTTGAACACTTGTTCATATCCTGTTCAGTGGCCAACTTAGTGTGGAGCATCCTGAGCTGCACGTTCAATTTTTTAGAGCTCCAACCTCGATTCATGATCTTTTTTGGACAATGGCTTGTTAGCTTCAATAAGTAGAAAAAATATGACAATGGTTGGGGTAGCAGCGGTTCTCTGGACAATCTGGAATGCCAGGAACGCAGTGTGCTTTGATAACAAAAAAATTGACAAATCCTTTACATCTAATTCATCTTATTGTGCACTGGATTAATTCGTGGGCCACTCTGCAGCCAAAACAGGAAAGTCGATCCTGGAGACTAGTTTTTTGTTGGTTTGCATGTAAAGGGATTTTTCCCTATCTCAAATTCCTGTACATAACACTCTATTCTATCTAATCGGATGACGGATACGACCGTCTTAAACCTCAAAAAAAAAGGAAAATCGAAAGCAAATGATCTGGGGAACAAGACTTCCCAGTGGGTGGCAAATGAAGTCTTCAACGCGGTGTGTGGGTGGCGATCTGGAGCTCTGAGAATTGCCCGCTGATGGAGAGAAAGCGTGTGGACGTCTTTCCCTGGAAAAAATGATGTGAAAAAATATCCCTGTGTCGATGCCTGGATGTAATGATTTACTTCCTAGTTCTCATTGGATGATGGTAGTGGCGTTTAGTTTTGTTATCTTTATTTTTCTTGTTGTAAATAAACATGTGGTTTCTGTTAATAGAAATCGTTGAGGAAACTCTCTTTTTCAAGGATTGTTTTTTTGCGGAAAGCTTCGACCACGAGACTATTCCCACGAGCCCACGGTTGAACACCAACTATTCCCTCCCGACTCCCGATATGCAAACAACCACTCTACTGTAGGGAGCAGCTGTGCTTACGAAACCGAACCGAACTGAAAGAAGGCACTTTACCTGGAGATGAACGAACTCGACACCTCTTCTCTGTCACTTGGACAAGCTGACAACGAAGAGAACAAGCTGGCCGTGCGACCAAGAAGCTCTTGGCAGTGCATAAGTATCCGGCCTCTTCCTTCTGTCAATGTGGACGTGCGTGAATGATGCATGATATATGCTACCTACGTGCGTGTACCTGCCTCCTAGCTAGCTGCTTGCTTCCTCGAACCAACATAGCACAGATCCAATCCAGTGTTCCACGTACTTGGCAAATATCTTATGGAGGTATATCAAGATATTTGCAGTGCTGTTAATAATGATGGGACATTATATATTTTGACAAAATCGATATAGCTAGCCCAAGGAAAGATCGATACACATGCAAACTCCCAAGTGGGTTGCATCGTTTCAAGCATGCATGCATGCATCTGGCTGTGGCACGTGTTTTTGATAAGGAGGGCCGGAGAGAAGAAGCATATATCTATCTAGTTTAGTTGAACAAAATTATGTCAATCTTGAATCCATTCCCCAACGAAATGTCAATCTTGGACCACCAAGAACTCTTCATCATGTATCAAATTCAAAGTCATGGGTCCTACATACGTGAAACTCGTGATGGCTACACTAATTAAACAATTATATGTGTTTCCTTGGAACTCCTTCTGTTCCCGTTAGAAAGGCCACCTTCATTTTTTAAGATATTGTTGCGCTTGAAACGCGTCACACGAACACGTCCTCGTGTACCCGTGGTGCCGGGGGAGATACTCCGCAACTCGCCCCGCGGGAGCCTGGCTTTCAGCGCGATAAGCAAGACAATAAGCCGGCGCTTTTGATACCAGACGCCCCAGCCCCTCGGGAAGCCCCGTCTGAGGAAGCCGGCGACGATTGGCTGAACTAAGTTGGACTTGGCCGCTCGTAGCTCGGTTTTCGATCTCCGGTAAAATCTAGGCGAAATTGCCGGACAACGGAAGCATGAACAAGGGTTTGAGGAGATAAAAGTAGGTTGTATTAATAGGTTGTCGATTGTTTGCTTAATTTCAATCGGCATCACCTCTCACATATATATGAGGCGGCTGGACTTTCCGTACAAGTATTGGACTTCTACAAGGCTTACAAATCATAGTCTAAGTCGAATCCATCTCCAAAATAGGCAACTTCTTAGCCGGCAACGTTTGCTTCAAACTTGCTGGCTACTTTGGAAAGTTGCCTTCTGACCTTCCGTGTTGCCTTCAAACTTGCTGGCTACTTTGAAAAGTTGCCTTCTCACCTTCCATATTGGCTTCAAACTTGACTTCTTCCTTAGAGATGTGATATCTTGATCGCTTCGTAAGGGACCCGGACTTCAGCATCCGTCTGGCTTCTTTTTAGAAAATTGTCTTCTATTTTTCAGCCTTGATCTTACAAAGTTATCTTCTCTTTTTCCGCCTTTATTTTGACTTTGAAAGTTGTCTCTTTCCATGTCTTGATCTTGACTTGTCTTTCTAGGTCTTTAGGCAACTTTGCACACTCTGAATCCGGCTTTCGCCTTGCTCCAGTGTTGCCGGATTATTTGGCCGCCTACTTCTGACCGCCTTTCCTGGGAAGCTTCCCAGATCACCTTTTTAGCCTTCTTTGCCGCCTTCTTCGAGCCGCCAAACCTTTGTTGAACCTGAAACTGGCAATCTGCCAAAAACGGGTGCTAACACATGCTGCCCTGTTTTCTAGTAGAGCTTGCGTACTAAAAAATATTCAATGTAGAAGTTTTTGTCTAAGGGCGATGCTTAAACTCATCGGCCATATGCTAAGGGCGATATATGTATATCGGCCATACGTGCAACCTATGCAGTTTGCCACACACTCGGGTGGAACTTCTTCAAGTATTTCCCATTGATAGTTCGAGGCAGCATGCCGTCTTCCAATGTCTCCACCAGATAAGAGTTGCCGGGTACTATCCTCGCGACTCGCAGTGGCCCTTCCCAGTTTGGGGACCATTTGCCATATTTCCGACTCCTGGAACCAACTGGCAATATAACTTTTCAGACCAAGTCACCAATTTGAAAGTCTTTAAGCTGGACCTTCTTGTTGTAAGTTTTTACCACCCGCAACTTCTCTTTCTCGATTTCTCGTAAGGCAATAACACGCTTGTCGGCTACTTCATCAACATTGTCCATCATCAAACTGCAGTAGTCTTCAGCCGACAAATCATTCTGTTTAGCATACCTCAAGGCAGCCAGATTTACTTTTACTGGCAAAACGGCTTCTTGTCCATATACCAACTCAAAAGGAGTTGTCTTAGTTGGTCCATGCCTTGAGATTCTGTGAGCCCACAATGCTTCGGACAATACTTCGTGCCACCTCTTTGGATGGTCCTGTACCTTCTTCTTAATCAGCTTGATCAAGATTTTGTTGCTTCATTCTGCTTGTCCGTTGGCTTGTGCATAGTAGTGAGATGAACTGAGCATCTTGACTCCAAGTGATTCGGCAAATTGCCTCACCTCCTTAGCCATGAAGGAAGTAACTTGATCTGTGGTAAGAGTATGCGAAATGCCGAATCGATGGATAATATGTTCTGTCATAAACTGAATCACCTCCTTACGGGTCATGTTCTTGAGAGGTGCTGCTTCAGACCACTTGGTGAAATAATCAGTGGCAACCAACACGAACCGATGCCCTTTGGATGAAACCGGGTGGATCATGCCGACAAAGTCAAGCACCCAACCCCGGAAAGGCCAAAGTTTTATAATTGGATTAAGTGGGGAAGCTGGCACCAACTGAATGTCTCCAAACTTCTAGCAGGCTTCGCATCCCTTGTAGTATCTGAAGCAGTCATTGATCATTGTCGGCCAATAAAATCATGCCCTCCTGAGCATCTACTTCATCTTGTGAGCCGACTGATGTGTTCCACATAAACCATCATGTATCTCTCGCATAGAATCTCTAGCTTCGTCTTCATTCAAGCACTTTAGAAGAAGACCATCAGCTGTTCGGCGATATAAGGCGGCATCCACCAATGTATACTTGAGAGATAGGCGCCGAACCACTCTGTCTGTTTTTTGACTTGGATCTTGTAAATAGTCAATATAAGGTTGTCTCCAGTCATCTGCCAAGTTGCCATTTGACTCCGGCTTAGCCGGCTCCAACAAGTCGGCTTCTTGTTTGGCTTTCTCCTTAGCCGGCTCCAACAAGCCGGCTTCCTGTTTGGCTTTCTCCAAGTTGGCAACATGAATTGTCGGTTGTTCGCTGATAAAGAATAAACCACGACTGACATGATAGCCAGATGCTTGTTGCGTCAACTCATTCGCAAGCCAATTGTCTTGCCTACGAACAAGAGATATGTGAAAATAATCCAACGTTGAAATCATTTCCAGACATCTGTCAAGGTACACATTGAGTGATCCGCTGTTGCATTGACAAATCTTGGTCACTTGCTGGACAATAAGTAACGAATTTCCATATGGCTTGACATGAGTTACCCCTGCGTCAATCAAAATTTCTAGCCCATTGTTAGTGCACAAATAGTCAAGATGACAAGACGCTTCGAAAACAGTACCGTGTGGTGAGATATACACAATGCCGACTCATTGTCCACTGCTACAAACTGAGCCGTCAAAATAAAGCTTCCACGGTACAGCCGACACAATGTTCAAGCCGGCTTCTTGCTCCAAGTCAATATGATGTTCGACAATAAAGTCGGCCACAATTTGGCCTTTCATAGAATTTAGGGATTCATAAGCCAAATCATATTCAATCAACCCGTATGCCCACTTGCCGATTCGTCCGCTGAGAATCGGCCTTTGTATCATGTCTTTGAGAACATCGGTCTGACCAAAGACTTTGCATTCACTGGAAAGAAGACAATGACGCAATTTGGTGCAGGCAAAATAGAGAGACAAACACAACCTCTCTACAAAGTTGTACCTTAACTCGGCATCCAGCAAACGAACCTCTCTACAAAGTTGTACCTTAACTCGGCATCCGTCAAACGTCTACTCAGATTTTGATGACGTATTCTAGTCCTTTGGCTTCCTGGGTTAAGACGGCCCCGATCACTTTTTACTCAGCAGCAATGTAAAGCCGGAAAGGCTGACCTCGAGCCGGCTTCCTGAGAACTAGAGGAGTAGATAGGCAATTTTTTATCTTGTCGAACGCCTCTTGCTGCTTTGCCCCCCAGGTGAATTCATCATCGTTCTTGAGCCGAAGGATCTGTGTAAACGCAACAATTTTCCAGACAAGTTAGCAATGAATCTCCTCAAATAGTTTACCTTGCCTAAAAACTTCTGCATGTCCTTTTTGCAACCCGGCGCCTATATTTTCTGGATGGCTTCAATCTTTGCCGGATCAACTTCTATGCCGTATTCATGTATGATAAAAGCAAGGAACCTCCCAGCCGACACGCCAAAGGCACACTTCAAAGGATTCATCTTGAGCCCATACTTCCTCATTCTTTCAAACGCCAGTCGCAAGTCGGCCAAGTGATTTGACTCGCCGTCCGACTTAACCACCACATCGTCAATATACACCTCCAGTACGACTCCTAGAAGATCATGACATATAAGGTTCATCGCTCTTTGATATGTGGCTCCAGCATTTTTCAATCCAAAGGTCATCACAGTCCATTCAAACAAGCCAACAAAGCCTGGGCAGCGAAACGCCGTCTTAGCCAAATCTTCTTCGGCCATAAATATTTGGTTGTAACCTGTGTTGCCATCCAAGAAGCTGATAACTTTGTGACCTGAAGCTTCATTGATAAGCATGTCGGCTATTGGCATAGGGTACTCATCCTTTGGCGTAGCTCGATTCAAATCTCTGAAATCTATACACACCCTGATCTTGTCGGATCCTTTCTTCTCGATCGGCACAATGTTGGCAATCCATTCGGCATATTTGCAAGGCCGAATGAAGTTGGCTTTCAAAAGCCGGCCTATTTCCTCCTTAATCCGATCATAGATCAACGGATTAAACTTGCGAGCCGGCTTCTTGTATAGTCTGAAGCCGGCTTTAATAGGCAACCGATGTTCGACCAACTCTCGGCTTAACCCAGGCATCTCGTGGTATTCCCATGCAAAGCAACCACGTACTCCTTGACTAGCGCAATTAATTTAGACTTATAATTGGCCGCCAACTTTTGCTTGACAAATGTCGGCCTAGGGACAGTGCCATCCCCAATGTCTACTTCTTCAAGTAAGTCAGCCGATGTGAAGCCTTGTCCCAACTTGTCCATATCGTCTTGTTCTTCAATTTCTTCATACATATTGTTCCTTTCGGCCCGATACTTGTCCAGACGCTTTTGCAGCCACTCGTCGATTTGATCCATTTACTTGAGAAGCAGCCGATTACCACCAATCGGTTTTAGAGACACTGACACGAATCCATCCCTAGTAGTACTCAGGAAGTCGAACCCGGATAGATCACGCCCAGAAAGGCATATGACATTAGAATGTTGCGAGTCAACAATCGACTCGGCTAATGCAATGCACGCCGATTCGTCAGCATGGATGACTTCGATTTCGTCGTCAACCCATTGCACGAGTTGCTCGTGCATAGTAGATGGAATACACTAGTTGCATGAAGACAATCCCGTCCCAACAACACAATGTAATTTCCCTACACCTCAGCAACAAAGAAGGCGGGGGCCAAAGTCTTGCTTCCTACTGTGAGCTCCAAGCTGATAACGCCTTTGGCTTCTACTCCTTCTCCTCCTTCGAACCCATCCATCATCTAGCTATAGTTTCTTGAAGACAGAATACGGCATCAGGTTTACCACAGCACCGCCATCAACCATCATCCTGGTGACCGGCTTACCATCAATATGCCCTCTGACGTACAGAGGCTTGAGGTGCTTCACCGGCTTGTCAGGTTTTTCGAAGACAACATTTTTGGGTCCAAAATTGATTTGCGCGACCTCGCCTTCTTCTTCAACAGCACGGAACTCAACCAACAAGTAATACACCATGTTGATATCCATGCCCGTTCGAGCCGGCGATTCTTCATAATCTAGCAGATCTTCATCATCTATCAAATTGCCTGACTCATCCATTGCCGACTCCAACATTGCTAGTTCTTCTTCTGCCTTTTCTGTCATTGCGAGGTCTTTACTTGCCGGCTTCTCTGTGGCCGGATCTCGATTTTCTGGCTCCTTTGCCGGACTTGCCATTGCCAAATCTGCTGCTTCCACTTCGTCAGCCCACGAAGAATAGGTGATAGCCGGTGTAGCTGTCGCCTTTATTTCACCAGAACTTGGGATAGCCGCCGTTGAAGCCGCCATAAGGACTGGCCTAGGAATCCACATTTGAGTTGGCAACATTGGTCGCCCAGCATTGAATTTGATGTCCCTGGATCGTGCAGCTCCTTCTTCTGCCTTCTCCCGGTTTCTTGCCATTTGCAGTTTCCGCTTTTGTGTTTTTGTTATACCTGGCGGGCACCACTTTGGCTGAGTGTATTTTGGATCCCGGGATTGGTCTGCCACGGCTTGACTGGAGCTGGCTTCATGATCATCGCTTGTTGCCTTTGGCGCGATGGCAGGCATCAGCTTGCTGTTTGCCGGCTCTATGACCGGGTCATTCAACTTTAGCACATGAGTTCCAACGATCAATAAGTTGTCTGAGACCAATCCACCTTCTGGCTCTACTTTTTAGAACATTGCGCCTTGATCCGCCAATATGATGAATCCCCAGGATACATAAGCCGGCTCTGCATGGATTGCCGGGTTGCTCTGCGTTTGAACTCGTCAGCCGGCTTATGCCGACTACTTTTCTCGACAGATGGCGACCTTGGCCGTTTCCCATACTGCACTGGCGTGACCTTGACCCAACTTGATGCACGTACTTGTTTAGCAGCATGTCGAAAGTTGGCTTCATCTTCCTCGGTCTATATTTAACCTGGTTTGTCTTCCATCTGCCAACTTCTGGGCTCTTGGCTTGATAAATCTAGGCGGCGACTTGTCTGGCCGTGGTCCTTGCCCCCCGAGTGCAGGATTCCTGACAGTAATCTTGATGACCTCATGTCCTCCGGGTTGCCGGCTTACTGTGACCTGTCTCCCTGCCGCCTTGTTGAAGGCTTCTTCTCTGGGCTCACCAACAACAATGTTAGATTTATTAGCGGTTTCGGCCGCCTCTGGCCGAAGAACTTTTTTCCCTCCAAGTCTAGCGTGTTTATTGGAAATGGTTGTGTGTCAATTGCCATGCCGGCAAAGCTCAATCGTCCGTCATTGAGGGCCGATTGGATCTGTTTACGAAAGACATTGCAATCATTAGTAGCATGAGAGAAAGAATTGTGATATTTGCAATAAGCCCGCCGCCTTAATTCATCAGGCGATGGTATGACATGATTGATCCTAATCACTTTATCCTTTAACAAGGCATCAAATATTTTGTCACATTTGCCTACGTCAAAGCTACATCTTATTTCATCATCCCGATTCTTACGAATCGGCTTCAGATCATCACACAGGTAAGGTTTGGCCTTGCTGGGCCAAACAAACTCAGCAGAATAGACATCGGCTTCATCACCGGAGTCGGCATCATTTTCGACAACATTAAGCCGACTCCTGTTCATCCGATGTGTCTTTTGACTCATTTATCCGGCTTTCTTGAGCCAGAGCTCTTTCTTGGACCTGGCCAACAGAAAAAATTCATGTCCCTCTAACCTCTCTTTTAGGTAGGTCCTTAGCCCATTAAAAACCAGGTCCGCCATATCTCTTTCAGTTATTGCCAAACTATAGCATCGGTTTCTGGTGTTTCTAAATCTCTTGACGTAATCGGATACCGATTTTTCATGTTTCTGCTTAACCGATGTAAGGTGGGACAACTTAAGTTCTATTTCTCTGGCAAAGAAGTGCTCATAAAACTTTTGCTCCAGATGAAACCAAGTATGTATAGAGTTAGGAGCTAAAGCCGAAAACCATGAAAATGCAATGCCGGTTAAAGATAATGAGAACAAGCAAACTTTAAAATGATCATGATTAGCTTTGCCTAATTGAGCCAAGTACTGACTAATATGTTCCCATGTTGATTTATTATCCACCCCATTAAATTTAGTAAACTCAGGAAATCTATAACCAGGTGGATAAGGTTGCAGATCAAAATAATCGGGGTAAGGCTTAATGTAAGTCCTATGTTTTGGCATAACCCCGAATTTATCATAAGCTATTTGGCCCAATTTCCTCCTAAACTCGGCCATCAAATCTTCCATATTGGCCAATTGAGCCGGTACAGGAGAAGAATTGGCGGTAGGGCCAGCTTGCACCCAAGTAGCCGAATTTTGATTCGGCATTGACTCGTGATCCAGGAGTTGCACCGTTTGACCCGGTTGGATTGCCGGATTAGGCATACTCTGGATAGGAGTTGGACAAGGCAGCGTAGGTACAAGTTGGTTTTCCCTATTTTGGCCAATTGGCTATTTGTCCGATGGTTGGTCCTGGAGAGTGTTTCTCTTAGCCTTTTCGCTATCTAGCATAAGATCGTAAACATTGGCAGTGCCTTGCGAAACATGATATTGAATTTCGGCTATTTGTTCAGGAGAAAAGAGGTTTTTGCTTACATCGGGTTTGTCAACATGTCCAGAGGTACGAATTCTGGTTCCTTGATCGGTGAGATGACTCCGTGCCGATCTACCTTGAAGCTGGCTAAGTACAGCTCTTGATCCTCTTGGTCCCGCTTGGCTCGCAGCGCCTCGAACTCCTTGTCTCTCTTCTTCTTCTTCCACGCCTCCAGACCTTGGCATTGGTCTTCCGACAACGTCTCGAGAGTTGGCTTGATGATGTTGTCGGTACTGATGCTGGCAGCGTCGGTCTTGGAATTGGTCATTGTTGTCCAATTTTTAGATCGAATTGTCCCCAGCGGAGTCGCCAAAAAGTGTGTTGCGCTCGAAACGCATCACACAAACACGTCCTCGTGTACCCGTGGTGCCGGGGGAGATACTCTGCACCTCTCGCCCCGCGGGAGGCCGGCTTCCAGCGTGATACGCGAGACAGTAAGCCGGCGCTTTTGATACCAGACGCCCCAGCCCCTTCGGAAGCCCGTCTGAGGAAGCCGGCAATGATTGGCTGAACTAAGCCAGACTTGGCCGCTCTTAGCTCGGTTTTTGATCTCCGGCGAAATCTAGGCAAAATTGCTGGACAATAGAAGCATGAACAAGGGTTTGAGGAGATAAAAGTAGGTTGTATTGATAGGTTGTCGATTGTTTGCTTAATTTCAATCGGCCATCACCTGCATTGGCAAAGGGTTATCGATGTCACGTGTGTGCACTACAACTCCATCCATGAGCTTTCATCCGATTGAAAATTTGGGTCCTCCCTAGGATGCGGAGACATTGTACGATTATTGGACTAGTTGCACAAATCCCATTTGTCGTAGATGCAAACTGTATAAAACCAGCATACGACGCATCGTAAATGGATGCGCCTAGCTTGCTCCTCGATCGGAAGTAGAGTTATCTCTCATGGAGCAACACCATTGGAGTGGCAGCGGCAGCTACTGCCCGTCAGCGCTCTTCCCGTCGTCGGCGTTTGACATGCAGCTCCTCAACACCCTCCTTGAGAAGGGCGTCGTGGATTTCGATTTGTTCATGGAAACGTCTTCATCTTCCACCTCCAGCTCCTCCGACCATGGTCGTCTCAAAGAGGAGCATCCCCAAGGTGGGGCTGATCGGCGTGCGGAAGCGTCCGTGTGGCCACTTCAAGGCGGAGATCCGGGACTCCACGTGCAAGGGCGCCCGCGTGTGGCTCGGGACCTTCAGCACCCTCGAGGGGCCCGCCATGGCGTACGACCAGGCCGCCTTCTCCCTGCGAGGCACCGCCGCGAGGATGAACCACCCCGTGGAGCACATCCGGGAGTCGCTGTGCACCCTCGCGCTCGGGGCCACGTCGGGTCGCCGGTGCTCGCGCTCAAGCGGAGCAACTTGGTGCTCAAGCGGTCGCCCAACAAGGCCAAGACGATAGCCATGACCGCGCCGTCCGCCAGCTTGGTGGTGGAGCTGGAAGACCTTGGCGCGGACTACCTGGAGGAGCTCTTGCGGTTCTCTTCTCTTCTGACGAGCCGCCGCCCCTCGGTAGCTGCTAATCTATATCATTTGCCAGCTCCTCTTGTTGGAGATATGCCCTAGAGGCAATTAATAAAGTGATTTTATTTGTCATATCTCTTTTTGTTCATAATCCGTTTAATACCATGCTATCGCTGTATTACGCGGAAACATTAATACACGTGTGGTATGAAAACAACCAGGTCCCTAGTAGCCTCTATTTAACTAGTTCGTTGGGTAACAAATGATCAAGGTTTCCTGACCATGGACAATAGCGTCGGTTAACAACGGAGTCATATCATTAGGTGAATGATTTGATGGACATACCCAAAATATAGAAATGTAGTATTCATACCTTCGACTGTGAGATCATATCAAATCTCTGCTTCTGAAAGATACGGTTGATCGCATCAAACGGCATGTCTTATATAGCGTGACAATAAAGGTGACACTTTCGAGTATCGGAAGGAAGCAGTAGAAGCGAGTGGTCAAGAGTGGGAATTGACAGTCCACATAGCAGGATAGATACTCTGGGCCCACTCGGTGAGATTACATCAATGAGCTTGCAAACATGTAACTAGGTCACGAGGATGTAATATCATAGACGAGTAAAGATAGATTTGTCAATGACGAGGTCATGCTCGGTAATTGTGATACCGGAGAACGACGCTCAGACAATCTAAGTATCGCTAGGCAAGAGGATGAGACTGGACGTCTAAAGGTTCAAACGATAAGAAAGATATTCGTGGACGCACAGGGGCTATCATGGATATCCAGATCCCGCTGTTAGTCATTGATCGGAGAGGGTGTCTCGATCATGTCTGGAGTGATCCCGAACCGTGGGGTAACACACTTAAGGGTGGGTGACGATTAGATAGGTTTTAGAGAGAAAAGGAACCGGAGACTCCGGAAGTGTTCTGGACATGTCCGATGGGGATCAGAGGGCAACGAAAGATGTTTCGGAGTCTGAATGAATTAAATAATATGTATTTAATATTAATAAGTGTTATTAGTGATTAAATATATTTTTATTTAATTAAATTCAAATTTAAAAGGCATTAAATCTAAATGGGCCTTAGAGGCCCATTAGGGAAAATTGCCTAAAAAGAAAAAGGGATAAAAAGGAGGGAGGAGGGCCAGCCGGCCTAGGTGGGCCGAATGGGGTCCACCTAGGTGGTCGGCTGCCTCCTTGGCCATCGGTGGCCATGTGGGGTTTAGTCCCACATGGCCTAGCCAAGGGAGATGGTCTCCCACCTCCTCCTTTAAATAGGTGACCCCCATGCCTTTGAGAATACACCGATTTCTCTCTCCTTCTCTCCTACCTTGAGCGTGGTTCCGTTTCTGGAGCTGCGTACGGGGAGGAAAGTCTCTCTACTCTACGCACACCGCCGTGCTGCTAGATCCACTCTTCCACTTCCGCTGCTCTGCTGGATCTGGAGACCGGAGGTCGTCATCCACACCGTACGTGTGTGGAACCGCGAGGCGCCATCGTTTGGCGCTGGGAGCCGTCTTCTTCCACTACACGACCCTGAGGTCGGCATCGTCGTCTCCATCGACAACGTTTGTGTGGGAACGTAATCCCGCTTCTGGTCTACAAGGGTATGTATTCTGATCTCCCCCGTATAAATATATCTGCATAGTATAGATCCTGGCTAGTTTATGGTTATCGTCGGTAGGAATTTTTTTGTTTTCTGTCTATGATCCCCTTCACCTCTGGCTCTGGTTGAGTAGTTAAGTTGCAAATATCAACAGCTGGCCATGCTATGTATGTACGTATATGTATGAATGTCCGTACGTCTCGTTATGCACACACTTACGAGTACGTGATCGATTAAGGATGACTCCAATGAGCCGACGCAAACGGACGCGCATTTGGTCCGTGTTTTATCCATTTGCGTCGGCAAACGGACAGACCAAGTCCGCCCATGTCCGCCGTGGGTGCCAATGCGCACAACGGTCTGACGCATCGCAAACGGACACAAGTTTTTTAGTTAACAGGCCACATATGGGCCTTTTTATCTCATATTTAGTGGGGTGGGCCACAAACGGCCATTTTACATATTACTTCTAAAAACTAAAATATATAGAAACTAAAATATTTGCCCTTCGCGGGCTTCTACTCGTGTTCCGAGAGGACGAAGTACTCCGGCACCTGCTAGAGGTGCGCCAGTGGGGCGGCCGGCGGCGTGGGCGGCTGCTTCTGCTCCTGCTCCAGGACGGGTGGCACCCGCTGGACCTCCCAGCTACCACCATTCCAGATCCAGCGGGCCCGAGCAGGTCGGCTGGAAGGGGCGGCGCCGGTGGCAGGTCCACGACCATGCCTTGCCACCATTCCGGTGGCTCCATGACTGCGGCTTGCTGCGCCTGCAGGGCCTCCTCCGGCTCCCGGGCGACGTCCTGGAGGACCTTGGCCCAACGCTTGGCCTCGTCCTCGGCCATGGACTTCCTTGAGGCCTCCTTCGCGGCCTCGAGCGCGGCGTCGTCGTCGTCCATGTCCACCTCCATCTTCACGTCCGGTGGAGGCGGCGATGGCGGTGAGCCAATCAGCAGCGCGCGCGGCACTGGCGGTGCATCCCGCCGTAGTGTGTGCGGTGGCGGTGACCAACGGCCACTGGACGGCGTCGAAGCCCGCGTGTACATGGCCTATCGTCGCAGGCTGCGCTCGTCGCTGAACCACATCACCCAGTTGTGGCACGTGGACGCAAAGGCGGGGTTGTTGCGGAGGGATGCCAGGAGCCGCGCGCGGCGGCTCGTCAGGAACGGCGGCACCGGGATCCGCTGCGGGTTGAGGTGCCAGTTCTCTGGAAGCTTCACATCTGGCCATGGCAGCGGGACTGCGTGGTTCCAGTACCACTCGCAGTCTTCCTTGCGCACGTAGACGCGGTCGCGCCACGCAATCTCGGCGCCCGGTGGCGTGAGATTGAAGGCGGCAGGGAGCGGCGTTGTGGAAGAGGGTGGGGAAAGAGATGGCGTCGGGGAGGGTGTGCAGAGCTGGCGGCGGCTAGAGGACGACCCCGCCTCGCCGTCGTTCTTCGCCTTTCCGAACCCTGGCCATCGGAGCGGCATGGTGGCTAGGGTTTGCGGTCGCCAGAGAGGGAGTGGCGGCAGTGGAGTGGGTGGGTGGGGGCTGGCTGTCGCTATCCCCTGGCATTAAAAAGGACTAGGCCAGGGACGCTGACCGGCGCCGTGTCGCTGAAAGGTGGGTTTGGGGAGGACACCACGCGTGGCAGCGCGGATGCGTTTCCACTCTGCCCGCGCGTCCGCGTCGACGCATCTGTGGCCCAAATTTGGGCCAGGAATGCGTCGGGGCAGACGCGTGGCGGACTGAAATCGGCCACGGTCCGCTTTTGCGTCGCCCCGTTGGGCCCTAGTTTTGGTCCAACACGATCGAACCAGACGCGCGCGGACTCGATGCGTCGCCCCGTTGGAGTCATCCTAAGCTAGTGTAAAATTATAAGTAGTATACATCAAGCTAGGGAGTTAGGTAGAGGTGTGAGTGATCACTCACGCATGCTTAAACGGAAGATTAAGTTAGTACTCCTACTATGATCCATCGGCACAGTTCCCGAGTTCCCGATGCAGCCACTTTGGTCGAACGAGTCAATGTATAAAGAAATAATAGAGATATTTGTACGTAGGTAAGACAGATGAGGTACCTGTCTACGTTACGTCTAGGGTTAGGGTTGGCAACTCTGAGGTGATCGGGCGCTGCCACCAAACCATGGATGGGAACGACATTGGTTTGGAAGATTTAGAAGTCTACGAATCCAGCAGAGAGTCCAGATCAATCACGTTTGAATCTGGAGGAGTCCGGAGACCTTACGTGCGCAATCGGGAGGAGGATTGCATCAAGCCTGGGAGCCATAAAAGGGCACAGGCGGGCGGCGTGGTACAAACCCTAATCAAGACCTTTGACAATCGATCTACGACATTCGATCCCGGCGTGTTTCTTGATCGCGTGCGAGAATGAACGATGTCGACTCAGGGTGGTGGGGTGATAATGGGGATGCCGGTGAGGCGTCTACCCACCCGAAGCCATCTAGAGCTGACGTGCTCGCGCTTGCCCGTCAAGATCGCCGGCTTGTGATCACCGATGTTACGGAGGAAGCGGACGGCAACTGGGATGCAGTGGAAGAGGAGGGCACGAACGTTGGACCAGAGGCGAGGATCTCAGGAGAGGTGGATCTAGAGGACGACGTGTGCGCGGAGGAGCCGGAGGAGGAAGATGCTGCTGAACCTGTGGTGTGCCGCCTCATGGCGAGGTACTACTCGATCCGAGCGACGAACTACACGAGCCTGCACAAGCACTTCATGGAGGTATGGAGGATCCGTGACACAATGACGTTTACACCAATTAAGGACAATTTTTTCATCATCACGTTTAAGGCGGAAGGGGATTATAAGTTTGTTGCTCGTGGAGGCCCTTGGATTCGGCATGGAGTAGCAGTTTTGAACGACCATCGGAAGCAGTGCTTGACTCAATTCAGATCTGGGTGCGGTTCTATGATGTGCCATGGAAGAAGCAAAACGATGACTATGGTAGGTTTGTTTGATCACACCTAGGCATGCACTACAGGAATGACCATGTACGCCGACGGCTGGAAGCCGTCGGCAGAGGTCAAGAAACCGTCGGCGTATCCATACGCCGACAGCCGCCCTCGGCGTATAGCCCTCGACGTCATATGCCCTCGGCTCAGACCGTTTGGCCGTCGGCGTATGAAAAGCCGTCGGCGTAGATGGCGTGCCAACGGCTAGGCCAAGCCGTCGGCGTACAGGCCATCGACGTAGTCCAGGTGGGCCCCACGACGGGTCGCTGACGAGGGCACTTCTACACCGACGGCTTTGTCCTCGGCATAGCTTGTCCACGCGTCACAAAAAAAATCCCGGCCGTCCCTCGGTGGGGACGAGCTGGGTACGGGCCGGGGACGGGCTAGGACGGGGACGAAGACGCGTCCGGCGGCTCCCGACGGCTGCCTCGTGGCAAGCACGCGCCATCGAGGATGCCGTGTAGGAGGGCTTGAGACTTGGCCGCTCCTGCTGCCGCTTAGACGACCGACACGGAGAGCTTGGTGGAGATCCAGTCGAGGCCAAGGCGAGCATGGAGGAGACTGTGGCGGCCTCGGCCTGGAGTGCGGCGAGCGCGCGCGGAGGCGACGACGGCGCCCATGGACAGGGGCGCAGCTCCGGCGAGCATGAGGAGCGGCAGGGGGCTGCCATGGCGTGGATGGAGCACGGGACGGCGAGCCGGAGGAGGTTGGGCGTTCGTCCATGGCGGCGCTGGTGGTGATGGAGGAGAAGATGCGCCCATGATCTGCTCGACGACGACGCCCATGATCTGCTCGGCAGGCGCCGACGCTGCTCGGGGGTCGTGGAGGGCTCGGGGGTCGGCGTCACGAAGGCGGCCGCGGGTGACCCTGCACGCGGCGGCAGTTTTGGCTGGCGACAGGAGAGGTTGGGGAAGAGAAGAGATGTCCACGCGACATGATAAGATAGAAGTAAGGAAGAAAGAAAAAGAAAAAAAAAAGAAGAGAGCAGATTTTTGGTGTGACGTGTTTTAACCAATCATGTGGCGCCATGTCATCGATCCACACCAACCAGTCCCAACCAATCAGATTGAAGCATTTAGAATGACATGGATTGTGTGTTCTTCTCAACGGTTCAAATTTAATCGACGGTTCAAAGGGGTCGAATTTTTAAAAACTATCGACGGTCTTGTGATGTACGGAGTAACCACTAATTGTGTATCACATACTTGTAGTTCAAATTTCAATTACTTTCGGAAAATAGGCATAAATTTATTTAAATAGGCAAAATTAGGTAGAAACCAAGAAAATTCCTAATGTTGCTGGATTATCCATAAAATATGGTCTACTTTGTGTGAATTTTGGATGGGTGCCATTTTTCAACATATTTTTTGTTCTTGCTTCACAAAAAATATCATTTTTGACAATTTAAAAATAAAAAATGATATTTATAAAAATAATTTGAAAAATCTCAGTTCTGCAACATTGTTTGTCATACCAAGATACAACTATGCGTCAAATATGGGCACATTATCACAAATTATGACACGAGAATGATCATATATAGATCATTTGACTCGAAACTTATACATGTTTATATATGATTGACCTTTTTGTGAAGAATTTTTTTGGAAACTCTGTTAAAACTCAAGGTTATCCTTTTCCCTAGCAACTACTACACATAAAAGGACTCCATGCCAAAGAATTTCATTTTTTGAATATTTTTTTTACTTTTTTTCTTAACGGTCAAAATGGCCGCCGTGCCTATTCATCGAAAGGGGTGGAATTTTTAAAAACTATCGACGGTCTTGTGATACAACCACTATTTGTGTATCTTCAAATGATTTTTGTAAAATTTCCAGAGCAAAGTATCACATACTTGTAGTTCAAATTTCAATTACTTTTGAAAAAAGGCATAAAGTCATTTAAATAGGCGAAATTAGGTAAAAACCGAGAAAATTCCTAATATTGCTGGATTATCCATAAAATATGGTCTACTTTGTGTAAATTTTGGATGGGTACCATTTTCCAACATATTTTTTATAGCTGCTTCACAAAAAATATCATTTTTGATAATTTAAAAATGAAAAATAATATTTATAAAAATAATTTAAAAAACTTCAGTTCTGCAACATTGTTTGTCATACTAAGATACAACTATGTGTCAAATATGGGCACATTATCATAAATTATGCCACGGGAATGATCATATCTAGATCATTTGACTCGAAACTTATGCATGTTTATAGATGATTAACCTTTTTGTGAAGAAGTTTTTTGGAAACTTTGTCAAAATATGACATATTTGGATTCCTCTCATTTTTCTAATCGATTTAGATATTTTATTTGTTAAATTTCGATTTACGGATTTAAAGATACGAATTATTCCATATTAAATGAAAAATAGAAAAAAAAATATAGCTATGCCGATGGCTGCCGTCGGCGTAGAGCTACGTCGACGGCCTGTATATCCCGACAGCCTGGCGAGGTATACGCCGAGGGCCAAATCTACGCCGAGGGTGGCCGTCGGCGTTGTCTGGCTACACCGAGGACAATTCCTACGCCGAGGGCCATGGCGACGGGCTGACCGTGTCGGGGTCTACGCCGACGGCCCCGACAAAAAGCCGTCGGCGTAGATCCCGGCCGTCGGCACATAGCTCCATTCCTGTAGTGATGTGGAGGAAGTGGATGTTTATTATTCAGGCTTAGAGTTTAGCGATTATCTGAGGGTCCGTATTGTTTTACCTTTGAACAAACGTCTGCAAACTCGCTTCACCACCAAGATCAGAGGGCAACCAGGAGCGGTGTACCCGCTGCGATATGAAAGAGAGTGCCATATTTCTGCTTTCACTGTGGTTTTATAGGGCACAACAAGGAGGAGTGTGAGAAGAGGCTGAGGGGTACTCCATCCTTGATGTATGATTCATCACTGAGGTGCTCACCCAAGAAGAAATTTGAACGGAGGCCGGTGTCAGCATCGGCTAACCCAGCTGTAAAAAAGAGCCTGTTCACCTCCCCTGTTGGCAGCGTTAGTTCCTCGACCTTGGGCAGACCCAACAATACGAAGGGTAACGCCGCTCAACACAATAAGGCGTATACTGTACATATTCCGGATGCAGTAGATGCTAGAGATGGCTTTGAGGAGCATGAGGTCAGAACGTCGGAGGATGTGGAGCATACACTGTCAAGTACAGTGCAGAATCATGCAGGAGAAGGGAGCGTGCTCAGTACCACAGGTGCATGGGCAGGGCCAGGACGTGAACATGCAGGAATCGGATGGCCAGCTAGCAGTTGATCCGGACATGCCACCACTTGAGGATATTCCACCGCAGCCGGAGATGGCCACCAACCTGAGTATCACTGAGATGATTCCACCGCTGCTGAACCTTTCTCAGCTTACCATGTCGCTAAGCAGTGCAACAGACATTCCAATGCCTGAAGCGGATTCTGTGCTTGGCCGGAAGCGACTCGCCGAAGAGGAGGTGCAAGGAAATAGGCTCGAGCTATCTTTGGCGCTGAATTATGAGAACAATGAAGGAGGTAAGGTGAAGAAGGGAAGGAGAGAGGAGGCCAGCAAGCTGGCTCATGGCCAGGAGGGCGCAGAAGAAGATGGTATCCACAGGACGGGGAAGAAACAGGCAGCAACCGGACTCGGGGCTACCGATACACTGACGAGACCTAATGTGAGGTCTCGTCAGCAGCAATGAATTGCCTCAGCTTCAACTGTCGAAGAGCCGGGAATGCCTCGACAGCACGAGAATTAGCTACTATTTGCCAAGTTTGGAGTCCTCGTCTTCTTTTTCTTTGTGAAACTAGGCACAATAAAAATAAAATGCGTCGGTATCGTAGTAGGTTAGGTTTGAAGGGTTTTGCTGGTTTTAGTAGTGATGGTCTTAGTGGTGGTTTAGCTTTATTTTGGCATGAAAGTCTCCTTGTCGATGTTCAGAGTGTTAATGAAAGAATTATTGATGCGTACGTGCGTGAATCTCCTACTGCTCCTCAATGGCGTCTCACATGTATCTATGGAGAACCACGTGTTGAAAATCGCCACCGCATGTGGAACACTCTTCATGAACTGAAAACACGGTCTAATTTGCCTTGGTTAATTATCGGTGATTTTAATGAAGTCTTGTGGCAGGAGGAACACCTCTCTCAAACTCCCCGTGCGGTAAATCAAATGGAAGCCTTTAGGGAAGTTTTATTTGACTGTAACCTCTCCGATCTTGGCTTTTCAGGTGTTCCCTACACTTATGATAACAAGAGGAGGGGAACTGCCAATGTTCGGGTGCGCTTGGACAGAGCTGTGGCGTGTCCCGAATGGAGGGACCTCTTTGCGGATTCTCACGTCAAGCACCTGGTAACTTCGGTCTCAGATCACTGTCCAATACTGCTTGATATTAGTCAGGATGTCAGATGTATGCCCAAACAACCAAGTAGACAATACGAGATACTTTGGGAGAGGGAAGCTGAACTTTCTGAACGTATTGCGTCGGCTTGGGAGGGCGCAGGCCAGAAAAACAACCTAGCTGATATCATGATGGGCCTGAACCAGGTTATGGACACGCTGCAACATTGGAGCAAGAAGAAATTCGGTAATATCTTGAGTGAGCTGAGCAAGTCCCGGAAAAGGTTGGAAAGTCTAATGCGAAACAATGCTGATCAGCGTGAAATAAGAAGGGAAAGTGATCATTTGAATGAACTGCTATATAAAGAAGAGATGCTTTGGCTCCAACTCTCTCGTGTCACGTGGCTGAATGAAGGGGATCATAACACGAATTTTTTTCACCAACCAGCCAAATGGCGGGCTAGGAGGAACAACATAAAAAGCTTAAAGATAGTGAAGGAGTGTGGAAGGATGTCCCTTCGGACATGGAGCGCATGGCTACATCATATTTTAAAGAGCTGTTTACTAGAGATCCGTCACTTAACTCTGATGATTTAATCTCCCTTATACAGGAAAACGTTACTCCGGATATGAACATGGAGCTATGCAGAGATTTTACCGATGAAGAAATTGGAGATGCCCTTTTACAAATAGGGCCTCTAAAGGTTCCGGGTGTGGATGGATTCCCAGCTCGGTTTTATCAGCGAAATTGAGGAACAATCAAAGAGGAGGTGATTAATGTGGTAAAACTTTTCTTTGTGACAGGACAGATGCCAGAGGGCACTAATGATACAGCCATTGTCCTGATTCCAAAAACGGAACAGCCGGAAACCCTAAAAGATTTTCGTCCGATAAGCTTGTGCACTGTGGTTTATAAGATTATTTCCAAGTGTATGGTCAATAGACTACGGCCAATCCTGGGAGATATTATTTCGTCGGTACAGTACAATGTTAAATTTAATGGGAGCCTCCTAGATTCATTTTCACCTTCTCGGGGCCTGTCGTGGGGTAGATAACACAGCAGATGCTACTTTGGGGTAGCTTGAGTTTTTGGGTAAGGCGACACTGGCGTCTGGGAGATTGTTTAGCATTGCAGGGACACAGGTTTACCCAGGTTCGGCCTCTCCATTGGAGATAAAGACCTACTTCCTGCTATCTTATTATTACTCTTGGTCTCGATCTCGATAACCCGGCTACGACAACAGAGCCGGATCTCGATCTAGGTTACAAAGCTTATGTGTCTCTCTCGATGGTTCTCTCGCCTAAAGCTTGGGGATTATGAAAGTCTTGCTAGCTATGGCTCAGGGGCCGGTTTATATAGATACCGGGCCCTCTGACCGCGTACACAATAGAGCCGGGTTCTACCCGAACTCCAAGTCCTATCCTAACTCCTTTATTCTTCGTGCACTCCAAGTCTTCAACCGCCTCTCGAACCGCCTCTGGTACCTTCCAGAATATCGCCTTCCTTAGCCGGGTCACCGCCAAGATGCCGGCCCAGAAACATAACCCGGCCCGTGCTGAGGGCTAACTGCCCTGACCGGGCCTCCTTCCTGGCGGGTCACGTTTCCCTCTTCATGGGCCTACCGGGTTATTATCCCTCCATCAGTAGCCCCCAGGTTAACCAGGTAACCAGGTTGCCATGCTTTGCTTCCAACTTTGTGTCGCTTCCTTGATCAATGCTGGTACCCTGGCTTGCCGGGTTAACCACCTGAAATACAAAAACAACAAATACATATAATGCACTATTTTATCTTTGCTTAACTGGGCCAGCTCTTCTTGGCGGGTCATACCGTAACCCGGCTTTCTCACACTAGGTCAATGTCTCCGGGTCTCTCACCCAACACTTAGCGAAAATCTCAACTCAACTGGGCCACTTGCTAGTCATAACTGGAGCCAAAGAATATTCCTTTTGTCCTGTCTGTTTGTCGTTGACTTCCGGAGAAGATGCTTATCTTATCCGCTCACTTTTACCGCAATACCCCTAGGGTTTTCACCGTGGCTACAAATATCTGGCCACGACCCCCAGAGTAAATTTCCCCATTCTCACGTTCATCCCCTACCTCACGCTCGCGTCACTGCCACCGCAGCCGCCGGAACTCCGATCTTCAATCGCGCCCTTCAATCTCGTTCAAACTCCAAGGTAACCTCGATTCTTACTTTTATCCATTCCGCGCATCCGATTCCAACCTTATTTCTTCTAGATTGGCTCCGTATTTCATTATCCACATCCGCATCTAGAACTAGGGTTCATAACGCCATTGTTGCGCTCTGTCCTTCTCCAGAGCTGAAATCCATGACGAAAGAGAAGATAAAATCTGGAGGGCCCCGTGCGGCCAAAAAGCTCACGAAGAAACCCTCTGGTACTGCTGCTGGTGCATCTGGATCCGCGGCTCCCGCAGCCGCTCCAGTGAACTGGACAAGGTCCAGTGCGACCAAGACCACGCTTCAGTCTTTCGTGAACCGGGGCGAACTCCCGGCTCAGAACGAGATCCAGTGGCGCGCACCTGGGGAGGAGACCCGGCCCACACCAGAAAAAGGTGAGGTCGTTGTGCTCTTAGATCACGTGACCCGGGGTCTCCGCCCCCCGGGCTCCCTCTTTTTCCGCCAAGTCTTTAAATACTACGGGCTCACTCCCATGGATGTGGCGCCCAATTCCATTTTGAACATTAGCAACTACGTCGTTTTCTGTGAGGATTATCTCCAAATACCTCCGTCTCTCGAATTTTTCCTTGAAATCTTCTATTGCAACCCATCTCGAAAAAATCAACCTCTTGGTCCGTACGGGGGCGTGTCTATTCAACGCCGCAAAGAATGCACTTTCCCGGCTCTTGCTTTAGCCAGCCACCCAAGGGGTGGCAGAACACTTACTTCTACTGCAAGGATACCTCTCCTGAGGCTGATGAGGCCAAATTCCCGGCCTTCAGAAATTCCCTCTTGTGTACAATTCAAAGATGAACAGCTATGCTAGCCCGGAGAAGCGGGAAGCACTTGAAGGCATCCACGCCGGGCCAGAGCCCTACTAGCCCACGGCCTTCGTGGAACTGATCTGGTGAAATGCTGGTTGGTTGGTTCATCCAACCTCTCAGCATCAGGACCCGGCTCTTCATGAATACACAGAAGAGACCACTGACGACATGCGTTACTCAGAATTCACACTATTAGAGATCAGATCGTGAAGAACGCCAAGAAACTCCTCGGCGAAAAGAAGACTGATATTGCTATGAACGGGCTCGCCCCTTTCAGCACCAAGAACAAACCTCCTACGGTACAACTTGTCATCCACTCACTTTTAACTGTAACCCGGTTTCTTGCAAACTATCTTACTGATACCTTCTTTTTGTCAGGACTCCAAATGGTGGAGTGCAGATTACACCCCTACATCCTCTGCTGAAGAGGACACAGAAAGTGACGACCAAGAAGAAGAAGAAGAAGGTGAGCCAGACTCCATAGGCCGGCTCTTCCTCGAGCTGATTAACAACGAAGTCCCCAAAAAGGACACTTCTACTGATAACCCGGCTCTTCTCATTCCAGGCCCCAATGACCCGGCTCCGGACGTATTGCCGGGTCCACAAACTGCTGCACCCACTCCTCAAAAGAGGACCCGAGCTGCAATTGCAAAGGTGCCATTTTCTCGTTTCTCAACTTGCATGATGAACTCATCTCAAACTCAAATACCAACACAGGAAAAGGAACTTGAGAAGGAAGCTGAAGCCAACAAGAAACCACGGACCCGGTCCTCTGCAAGCCATGTCACTCTGAGCACAGGTATCCCTCCATGTTCTTTATCAAGCTGGGCCAAATCGATCCAGAAGACGCCCAGCAAAAAGTATCCTTTGGCTGGCAAAATCCGGGTCCCTAAACGTTCTCGTGTATCAGATTCTTCCTCGGACGCGGCTAGCACGCCCGAGGATTTCCTCATCAATACCGGGTTAGGATTACTCTCCTTTTCATTTTTCAACACTTTAATCTTTTCTGTAACTAAATTCACCTCTTTTCGCTTCAGTGCCAAAGCTATTGTGGAGGAAGACCCGGAATCTTCTCCAACCGCATCTCCTCCACCTGCCAGAACTGAACCCTCTCCAATGGAAGTACAAGTTGAGGAGGCGGGTCAAAAAGAAGAATCTGGCGCCGAAAACGTGGTAACCTCACCACCAAGTCCGCCAGTTGCTCCAAAACCAAGCCCAGATGCGCAATCACCCGGGCATGGGTCTGGAACCAAAGAAGTTGACCCAGAAGTCCAGATCACCGGGTCTAAGCAAGGCCCGGCTCCTGGCGTGTCCACTGCTATTGCCAAGGTCACAGCACCAGAAATCAAGGTGGATCCCTCTGCAAAGGGCAAGGACCCAGTTGCTTCTTTGGATCTGGCGACTCTGAACTCCATGTCCACACCGGCTCTGTGCGAGGAATACTTTTCTCGCCTTGCTCATCATAAGAACTTGGAGACTGAGCTTGTCTCTCTGCTTCAGAAACGGTACCAGGTGTGCTTTTAACTTTACTTACCTTCTTACTTCTTGCATAACCATACTCTGCCTAGCCCCCAAGCTCCAAATTTATCACTTGTTGAAAAACTTGGTGCTTGAAACGCCAACATCCTTTACAAAAACTTTTCAACACTGTAGCCCCCAAGTGCCGGGTTAGCTGTCCACAGCAACCTGGGACTAATCACTTGAACAATTTTAAAATTTCACCCGTGTAGCCCCCAAGCCGGGTTAGCACGCTTGCGGCAACCTGGGGCTTTACTTGTCTGCTGCAAACTTTTGAAACTTTGTAGCCCCCAAGTTCCAGGCTAATAACTCCTTAGTAACTTGAGGCTAAACTGTGCACTTTTTTTTAACAGGAACATGTGAACCAAGCCGATGAAGAAGTGGCCCGGCTACAAGGAGCCTTAAAAGCTGAGACTGAGACCCGGGCTGAAGTGGCAAACAAACTTCAAGCCCTGGAAGAAAAATAACTGCCTTGACTCAGGAGAACTCAGACTTGAAGCGGGACATGCAAGAGCATGAAGAAAACTTTCAAGAGCAGCTGACCAGCCTCCAACAGAAATTGAATACAGCTACCAGCGAGCTGACCCGCCTGAAGAAGATGATTACTGCCATGGTTGCCTCCCTTGTTGGTAAGCACAATACTCTCAAAACCCGATAAATTTTTCGTCTGTTCCAAGCTCGGCATGTAAACTATGCCTGACACTGGTTTCCCTTTTGCAGGTGCACGTGATGGCAACATCCGCAAGACCGCAACTGAGAAAGTCAAATGCATGTATACACTGGTCCGCCAATTATACTTTGGGAGTTGCGAGGTCATCAAAGCTGCAAGAAACTGGGAAAACCCGCCCAGCACTTACACTGAAGTGCTGGGCCATTTGTCCACAATGCCTGGCTGGATTCACCTGCTGAAGAAATCTGCATGCAGGGCCGGGGCCATGCGCAGCCTAGCTTTGGCTAAAGCTTACTATCCCCAACTTGACCCGGCTCCTCTGGCATCGGGTTTTCCTGAGTACAATGCAGATGGCACTCCTTTTGACAGGAAGACCTACAGCCGGGTTATGAAGCAGACCCGGTTCGTGGCTACCCAAATTGCCAACAATCTGAAGCTTAACACCATCCAGTATGGCTACAACGAGGCGAATAAAGAAATTGTGGACGACGAGCCTCACGCATCGACCTGCTACAGAGCTACAAGGAATCTGTTGCTGGTGATAAAACTGCTCCAAGTACTTCCGCTGCGCCAAGCTCCTCAACTCCCACTGTGCCACCTCCAGCGCGTGCACCAGTAGAAGATGAAGATGAACATTACTTCCAGTCCCTTCAACTTGTCACCTGGCGCACTGATGGAGCCCCCAAGACCCGGGAAGCAGAAGCAGAGACGGCCAAGGATGACTCGACAAGCGCCAAAGACGACACCCCAGCTACAACTCCGTCCACTAACCCGGCTCCGAAGCCGGCTCTTAACTTATGCAGATGCTGTGCTCTGCTAGAAAACTTATATCATTCGGCCCTTGGGGCACTTTATTGTAATAACTTAGCTATTCTGATACCATGCCTGTGATGTGTGCTTTTGCACTTGTTTTAAACTTTGGTGAAACTATGTGGAATCACATGACATTTGAAATATCCAATTGCTTATCTTCTGTGGTTTTGATGACCCTTTTGGTTTCTTTAACTGTGAGCCGGCTTTCGCATGGATATCCTGGCGCAACTTCTCTGAGAAAAACAGGGTCAAACCAAGTCCCAATGGGCTTCATGGTTGATTGAGTTTCCAGGTGTGCAATCAGGCCATATAAGTGCGAGTCACATCAGCTACACAGCAAGATAACCAAGAATACTAGTGGCATAAAAGCCGGGTCTTGGGATTGCAGCTACAGACTTTTTGCAGTAAGAGCCCCCAAGACCTGGATCAATGTTTATAAAGTAAAGGGCTTATGCCTCAGTACCCCATTGATCCAAAATACTGGTGGGACGCACTCTCTGGGCATCCTCAAAAATAAAAAACTTAAACAACTGCAACTAAAACTGAAACCCGGGGATACTTATGAGCCGGGTCCTGGGGAAATAACTTTAGCTATCTCAATGACAAGCCCCCAGGACCAAGCTTGACCAGAACTGCCACAATACATATAGAACAAAGAAAAATAACCGGCTTATAAAACTGAAACATAAACTGAGACAAGACAAATTTCTTTTCAACCTTCACTTTATTGATAGAAAAGGTTAGGTCAGCAAGCCGCCTCATTAAAAACCTTCCAGTCCCCTTAGGTACCCTGGTAAGGAAAAGAGCGCGTCTGAAACCTGCTGCCTGTTACATCGTGTGTTACATCTGATACATCTTTTTCATGCTAAGTATAATATGGGCGCAGCTGCGCAATGTTCCACGGCCTCTCACGCTCTTCCATAGAAAAGGTAGAGCGTGTTGAGTCATTGACTGTCTCTGATTTCTCTCTAGCGTCCACCAAATAGTATGAACCATTGTTCAATTTCTTGCTTATGATGAAGGGCCCTTCCCAAGGAGGAGATAACTTGTGCATCCCTTCCTTGGACTGCACCCATCGCAACACTAGATCACCTTCCTGGAAGGTGCGGGTTTTAACCCGGCGGCTGTGATACCGCCTCAAATCTTGCTGATAAATTGCTGATCTTTCCAATGCTTGCTCTCTATTCTCCTCCAGCAGGTCAACAGAATCCTGCCGGGTCTTCTCATTTTCTGTCTCCACGTAAGCCGCCACGCGAGGCGAGTCATGAATAACATCACTTGGCAAAACTGCCTCTGCCCCATACACCATGAAGAAAGGGGTCATCTTTGTGGATCTGTTTGGTGTTGTATTGATTCCCCAAACACTGATGGCAATTCCTCCACCCACGCTCCGGCGGCTCTGAGACACGGGACCCGGAGACGTGGCTTCAATCCTCTGAGTAACTCCTGGTTAGCTCGTTCAACTTGCCCATTGGCCTGAGGATGAGCCACAGAGCAACATCCAAACGTATACCATTGTTTCCACAAAACTTTGCCATCTCTCCCAAGGACATATTAGTACCATTGTCTGTGATAATACTATGGGGATACCCAAACCTATGTATGATCTGCTTCAAAAACTTCACTGCTGTTGCCGCCTCACAATTTGTAACAGGCATGACCTCAACCCACTTGGTAAACTTGTCAATGGCAACGAGGAGGTGGGTTTTCTTACAAGGAGACATGCTGAAGGGACCCACCATATCAAGCCCCCAAACTGCGAAGGGCCAAGTCAAAGGTATTGTTCTCAACTCCTGAGCCGGCACATGAATCTGTCTTGCATACCTTTGACATCCATCACATCTATTCACCAAGCGCTCTGCATCTGCCTGGGCTGTGAGCCAAAAGAAACCGTGTCTGAAAGCTTTGGCACCAAGGACCTGGTTGAGCGTGATGACCACAATCTCCCTCGTGAATTTCCTTCAAAATTTGCCGGCCCTCCTTTCCAGACACACATCTCTGATATACCCCTGAAACACTTCTCTTATATAACTCACCATCTATGACCACATAGGCCTTGCACCGGCGCACGATCTGCCGGGCTATGACTTCCTGCTGGGGCAACTCCCCTCTCAAAAGATATGCAAGATACGGTTCTGTCCACTCTGGAATTTCCCGGGTTACAGCCACCAGCTGCGAATCCGGGTCTACCAACTCTTCCTCATCCTGGGACTTGACTGATGGAGCCCATAACTCGTCCAAGAAAACGTTAGGTGGAACCGGCTCTCTGCGTGAGCCGAGTCTTGACAAAGTCTGCAGCATCGTTTTTCCTGCGATCAATGTGATCCACCTGATAGCCTGAGAAGAACCCAGCTACTCTATCCACCTCTCGCCTGTAAGCCGCCATAGTTGCATCTTTTCTGTCCCAAGTTCCTGAAACTTGCTGCGCCACAAGATCTGAATCCCCATAGCACTTAATACGCTTGATGTTCATCTCCTTTGCCATACGCAAACCATGTAACAAGGCCTCATACTCTGCCACATTATTGGTACAATCAAAGTGAATTTGCAAAACATAACTCAACTTGTCACCTTTGGGAGAAGTTAACACCACTCCAGCTCCTGAACCTTGCTCTTGTTTAGACCCGTCAAAATGCATAACCCAAGATTTGAGACTCGGGGTGAGAGGTGGTGCATTCAACTGTGTCCAATCATTAAGAAAATCTGCCAACGCCTGAGACTTGATAGCTGTGCGAGGCACATAATCAATGTGATAATCCCCCATTTCAATTGCCCACTTGGCAATTCTTCCTGTAGCTTCGGAGTTTCTGATGATATCTGCTAAGGGAATAGAACTGACCACCGTAATTGGATGCTCCTGAAAATACGGCTTCAACTTTCTACTAGCCATGAAAACACCAAACACTAGCTTCTGCCAATGTGGGTATCTCTGCTTTGCTTCTGATAGGACCTCGCTGACATAATAGACCGGCCTTTGTACCGGGTTCTCTTTTCCTTCCTCTTTTCGCTCAACCACCACCACGGCACTCACAGCTTGAGGCCCGGCTGCAACATACAAAAGCATGGGTTCCTTGGGACCCGGCGCCGCTAAAACTGGCGCTTCTGACAACTGCTTCTTCAAGGCCTCAAAGGCCTCATCTGCCTCTTGATTCCACACAAAATTATCTGTCTTCTTCAACAGCTTATACAACGGAATAGCTTTTTCTCCAAGCCGGGAAATAAACCGGCTCAACGCAGCCACACAGCCTGTCAGCTTCTGAACATCAGCCAACTCCTCTGGCCTTTTCAAACTCTGGATTGCACGAATTTTTTCCGGGTTTGCCTCAATTCCACGCTCTGACACAATGAAACCAAGTAACTTGCCCGCTGGAACCCCAAACACACACTTCGTAGGATTAAGCTTCATCTTGTACTCTCTCAGATTCTTGAATGTCTCTGCAAGGTCATTAATAAATGACCCGGCTTTTTCTGACTTGATAACCACATCATCAACATAAGCATGCACATTGCGCCCAATCTGATCATGAAAACAATTCTGGATACACCTCTGATAAGTTGCTCCTGCATTCTTTAACCCAAAAGTCATGGTCTTGTAACAAAAAGCACCAAAGGGGGTGATAAACGACGTCTTCTCCCAATCTTCCTTGTTAAGTTTGATCTGATGATAACCTGAATACGCATCCAGAAAACACAAGAGCTCGCTGCCTGCAACTGCGTCAACGATTTGATCGATGCGCGGTAGTGCAAACGGATCCTTGGGACAATACTTGTTCAAACTCGTGAAATCAATACACATCCTCCACTCATTATTCTTTTTAGAACCAAAACCGGGTTAGCTAACCACTCTGGATGAAACACTTCCATGATAAAGCCGGCCTCCAAAAGCCGGGCTATCTCTTCTCCAATTGCTTTTCTCCTTTCTGCATTCATTTTTCTCAAACCTTGTTTTACCGGCCTAGCCTTGGGATCAACATGTAAACGGTGCTCAGCGAGTTCAGTTGGAATGCCTGGCATGTCACTAGGTGTCCACGCAAAAACATCCCGATTCTCACGGATGAACTCGATGAGCGCGCTTTCCTATTTGTCAGTTAAGTTTGTCCCTATGGCGAACTGCTTGGAGGAATCCCCAGGCACAAAATCCACCATTTTGTGTCCTTTGCTGCTTTAAACTTTGCCCTATCATCTTCTGTCATTGGCTTCTTGAGCGCCGTGTTATCCTGTGGGTCAACATTTGATCTATAAGCTTTCAACTCCTCTCTAGCACAAGTTTGTTCTGCCAGGGCTGCATCCCCCTCATCGCATTCTGCTGCAATCTCTCTGTTACCATGTACTGTAACGATCCCATTGGGACCCGGCATTTTCAACTGTAGATACACATAACACGGCCTTGCCATGAATTTGGCATAAGCCGGCCTTCCCAATAACGCATGATAAGGACTTGGAAACTTTACTACCTCGAACGTGAGCCACTCTGATCTAAATTATTGATAGACTCGCCAAAAGCAACCTCCAGTGCAATCTTTCCCTCTGGTGTGGCTGATTTCCCAGGAACTATACCGTGAAAAATTGTTGACGTTTTCTGCAACTGTGACTCCTTCAATCCCATACGCACAAATGTATCCCAGTACAGGATATTAATACTACTACCACCATCCATCAGAACTTTTTTCAACTCGAAATTGTGAACTTGAGGAGCCACCACGAGAGCCAGCAGACCCGGGTGCTCCACCACCTCTGGATGATCTGCCCTACTCCATGTGATGGTGTGCTCTGACCACCTCAGATATCTTGGCACCCCAACGGCCACTGTGTTAACTGCCCTCTTGACTAACTTTTTCTCTCTCTTGGTAGTGCCACTGGTGTATATGTGATACTGGCCCAACTGCCTCGGGTTCTGAGAAAATCCTCCCTGATTACTTGTATTCTGGTTCGGACCCTGACCCGGGTTTCCAGTGGGTACCGCATTTGCTCCTGTTAGAGGCCCCGCAGCCGGGTTACCACCCTGGCCGGGTCCTCCACTTCTGTTTGCTCCCTGCAGAGCTCTCTGCACCTCATTATTTTTCCACCTATTCAAATCCACACACTGTGCCAATGAATGATTGGATGGTCTACCCATCTTGCTATGGCGAGGACACGGCATCCTAAAAGCTTCCTCAGTACTCATTGGGCGTGTTCCCTGGTAACTACCTCCACTATTGTGATTCCCACTGTTTCCCTGATAACCCCTGTTGTCCTGGTAGTTCCCGTCCATCCTTTGCCTCTGAAACCCGGTATTGGTGTTTGCTACTAACTCTGAACTTCCATCATTATGACCTCGCTTATGCTGATTCTGATTGTTGTTATTGTTGTTTCCCGAGCCATTATTGTTCCTTCCACCATTATTTGCCGTGCCTTTCCCCTTCTCTTCCTCAGGCTCATCCTGAGTTTTGTCCGTGGCTGCGTGCCTATTGCAAGCATCCATCAACTCTGCCATGGTGACCGGCTTAACCCGGTGCCCTTCCTTCATGCGACCCAGCTTCTGGACAAGTGGTGCATATTTACAAGTCTTCTCCATTGATGAAATTGCATCCTTGGGCTCAATACCAGATGAAGAGTGCAGGATCTCCGTGACCCGGCCCATCCAATGACGTGCTGACTCGCCTTTTTTCTGTATACAACGATCAAGATCCTCAATGGAAAACAAACGCTTGCACGTACCCTGAAAATGCTTGGTGAAAACCGCCTTCAACTCATCCCAGGAATTAATGGACTTCTCTGGTAGATTTTTAAACCACAACTTCGCTGCTCCATCGCTCATCATCAAATACATGTACTTGGCACAAACATTCTCTGTGGCATTGCGTATACACATTGCCATCTCATAACTGCTCAACCAGCTGGCCGGGTCCACGCTGGGCTCATAATTGGATATCTTACTTGGCTCCTTAAACTTCTCGGGGAAGGGCTCTGCTCTAATGGAATCTGAAAGACATTTTGGCCCGGCTAAACTGGAAGAACTTGACGAAATATTGATATTACCGGGTGAGCTTGCAGACGCGGCTGGTGCGGGACCCGGTCCTCCTTGTGGTACTCCTGCTGCAGGTACTACCGGGTTTGCATTGCCCGCACTTCTCCCCGCGCGTGATCTATTGACTATCTGCTGAGCTATGGAAACTGCTGGGGCGGGTTGATGCTGCTGATTGTTTTGATTTTGATTTTGCTGGGGCGGGTTTTGCTGCTGTGCCGCTACAGGCCCGGCCAATGGCGGGTTACCTCCATTGCGACTCTTACTACGATACGTTGTGGAATGCAATGCACTTTTCTCCCTTGAATACTGAGTTTGCTGGACAACTGCAGTGCGTAACATGTCAATGGCACGCCGGGCCTCAATCTCCGCTGGCGTGTCTCCCAATGGAATACGATCAAGCGCCAAAGTTGCTGCATACACGTTATCCGCCGGATTTGAATAGTGACCCGCCGGCGTGTGGAACCTTGGTGCTCTGGGCGGCAGACCCGGATTTCCCCTGGCTTCCCCAGCGAGAAGACCCGGCGCCGTTGCCACTGCAACCCCAGCTGCTCCTGTTCCTCTATCTGGTTCTACATCTGCCCTTACAACTGGAGCCACCTGGGTGACACCAACTGGTTGATCTTCTGGGGTCCTAAACAGTACTGCTGGGTTTATAGCGTTTTCTCCAGGGGCAAGCCGGCTCTGGTGCCTCCTCCGGTGCGCCCTGGTCATCTCATTGAAACGATTTTCGTTATCCTCCATTTGCCTCTTTCTTGCTTCTATTTCTTGCCTCTCTGCCTCGGCGTCCCTGCGCATCTGCTCCAACGCTCGGCGTGCTGTATCCAATTCCATTGCTCTAACTGCTGCGTTTTCTGGAGTAACCAACCTTGTAAGGGCTGATGGGTCTAAGACCAGGCCATTGTTAAACAGGGCCGGGGCAGCTGCTGTGTTACTTCTTTCCTCTCCTTGGGCCCGGTTATGCAGGAACCCAAAACTGTTTCTGTATCTTGCCGTATCCTCGCTTTCCTCTGAGACCGAAGCCGGCTCTCCATCAGCTCTCTGTTCTGCCAATTCCAGGATCGGGGGCACGGCTGTTGACCCGGGGTAAAGGCCGGTGGAACAACAGCTGATGGTGATGGTTGCATGCTGGACGAAGGCGCGGTGTACACCGCTACCCTATGAACCGGACTTGGACTTGACTCTTGTTCCTCATCATCTTCCTCTTCTGCATCATACCCGAACCGGCCTTCAAACAGGGGCAAGATTGATTCTACCGGGTCAACCAGCCGTTCCTCCAGCGTGTTCAAGACCTCAACTTCAGCTGTGCCAACTGATTCCTCTCCATCAGATTGAACAATTGTGGCAGCTCCTGACACAGATTCATAATCTCCATTACTAGCAGATCTAGTTGTAATCATGCCCACAAAAACATTAAATTTGCCAATTGGAATAACATCACCTGATTCAAGTAGATCAGATTCCGGACCCCAGCCAAAATCATCGACGATGGATTCTCCTTGCTCATTGACTGTGATATGGCCAAAAACAAAGTTTTCGACCCCTCTCTTTGCTTCTCCCATGATGGTGACACCTTTGGTCGCGGTTCCCACAGACGGCGCCAACTGTCGTGGGGTAGATAACACGGCAGATGCTACTTTGGGGTAGCTTGAGTTTTTGGGTAAGGCCTCCGACAAGGTGATCCGCTTTCCCCCTTTCTATTTTTGCTTGTGGCAGATGGTCTCTCTACCTTACTACACCGTGAAGTTGCAGATAATGCCTTCATTCCGGGTCGACTTATCACAGATAATGCCTTGGTGGCGTTTGAGTGCCTACACTTCATTGAACATAATACAAAGCAAGATAGGAATTTTGTGCCTACAAATTGGATCTCTCCAAAGTTTACGATAGGGTGGATTGGGATTTTTTAAGGAAAATGATGCAAAGGTTAGGTTTCTCGTACCGATGGGTGGATTGGATAATGTCATGTGTCACATCGGTACAGTACAAAGTTAAATTTAATGGGAGCCTCCTAGATTCATTTTCTGCTTTCCCCCTTTCTATTTTTGCTTGTGGCAGATGTTCTCTCTACCTTACTACACCGTGAAGTTGCAAACCAGAGAATCGAAGCAGTCAAGATCTGTCGGCGTGCTCCGGGCATTTCTCATCTTCTATTCGCGGATGATAGTCTCCTATTTTTCAAGGGGCGAATAGCTCCTATGCGACGTCGTTGAGGGCAATTGTCCGGCATGCGACGATGTTGGCTGAAATAGCCCTGGTGCGACGTTTGTTTGCGTGGGAATAGCTCAGACAGGATATGGCCGTTAATTTATTATCCCACGCGGTAAACCCCGTTTGACCGTTCAATGGATAAGTTTATGACAAGTGGGACCTCACGCGTGCGTGCTCTGAAGCGTGATAATAGCTCTGATGCGACAGCTGCATCTGTTCATCGTGGGGGAAAAAACTCTGCCACGCGCCGGCGTCCCTCTGAGCTCACTCCTGTCCTGCCGTCTCGGCTTCTCCGGGCTAGATGGAGCGGCCGATTCGAGCGATGGCGCGAGAAGAGAAGTGGCAATCGATTCGAACGGCGGCGCAAGAAAAGAAGCGGCGGGCGGCGACGCAGGGCTTGCGGTCGCAATGCAAGGTAAGGGCGTCGAGGGTGGATGGAGGTTGGGGTGGTTCGTGCAGCGGCGAGGGACTCATGCAGCGGAGGCGACCGGCGGCCCTACCGGATTTCGGTGAATCAGGTCTTGAAGCGGGTGTGGAAGCGCTACGGCATCGAAGGTAAGGGTTTTTCGCTCGGCGGTCAATCGCCGCCGATGACGAGACAGAGGTATGCATCGATGCGAAAACTTGATGTGGGCGACCAGAGCAGTACGGGCTGGAGCTCATCGAGCAGGGGTACCACATCGAGCAGGAGTTCATCGAGCAGGGGTACCACATCGAGCAGGAGTTTAGCTAGTTCATCGAGCCTGGACATCGAAGTAGCTTTGATCCTATGCGAGATGAAGAATCAGCTACAGAGCTGCTAGATGGAGCTGGAAGCTTGAGCTGCATTATGTAGATAGAAAGTGTAGTGAATTTTGGTAGGGGAGCGTGTGGGGAGTAATTTTGTGAACTGGGCATGTCGACTGCGTTCTGTCGAACACCCTGGGGCGTGCTCTGGACATCCCGATCTTGTCATTCGCACGTTCCGTTGGGTTAAACCTTGTAAAAAATGTAAATTATCGTGTCATCTGTAGAAACAATGTCTTACTTCTTTATTTAGACTTACCAGAATGATTTACTTCTTCGGAATATTGCTGTAGAGGACGCAGCCGTGCACAGATCTTTTTTTTTCGAGAAAAATGAAAAGTTTCACTGTGGGCTAGATGAATGGGCCAACTCCATCCAATTAGGCCCAGTAAGTGTAGGAGCCATTTCAGCCACTTTTGCTTTTTTTATTTTTTTATTTGAGCCACTTTTGCCTTTTAGTGTAGAATGCTTAGGGGTTTCCAAAATTTAAATATTGCTAGTGTTGCTAGTGTTGCTAGTGTTACCAAAATGTAAACATTTGTAACTATTACCTCCAAATGGTGGTAGATTTTTCGCAAACAGAGGCATAGCCTAGTGGCAAAGGGTTGATGCTCCCTTTGCCCACCTAAGTTCGAGTCCCCTTGCTCGCAATTTAGGTGTTGCACATTATATGTCCTAGTCCAGTAGCTTTGTGGGTCGGGCATCTCACTATTATAGAATTTCTATAATAGTGAGTTGTCCCATCCATTAAAATATTGCACTTGGACAAATTCTTTTGAATTTTTGAATATTTTTTATATTTTGATTCAACTTTGAATATTTGAATTCAACTTTGATGTACATGTTATTTGTACATGTTATTATGTAGTAGGTTGATCTAACTTGGTCATCCCCATTTCTAATCCTGTCATTTTTCACATCGGTTTTCCAAAATGAGCTACAAATGAGCCCAAAGGTAGCCCAAACAGCACCATTTCTAATCCTGTCATTTTTTCGACCTTCTCCAAATGACCTCAAACTCTAGGGTTAACATATATTGCACTAATATAGTATCCTAGAACAATTTTTAACTCAAAACTTGTTTAAAAGTTGGTTTGATTTTAGTTGACCAATTTTTGAAATATTCAAAAAACATCAAAAAAATGCAAATCCAGTGCACATGGTCTTAGTTTATCATGTACTAACAGCTCCAACTGATAAACAAGGTCTACATACATATTAAACAAGAAATGCTTTAGTATGGTATGAAATCTCACAACTCAAACTATAGAGTTCATAGTTTGAGATGTGTGATTTCACACCATATTGAAGCATTTCTTGTTTAATATGTGTCTAGACCTTGTTTATCAATTGGAGTTGTTAGTATATGACAAACTAAGAACATGTGCACTGGTTTTCCATTTTTTTATGTTTTTTGAATATTTTATGATTATTTTGAATTCGGTCAAACCCAAGTTTGACCAACATTTAAACAAGTTTAAAATACCAAAATGAAAAACTAAGCCTGTGTCATTCTTAGTCACACCAAAAGGAAGCTTTGGTGATTTTTTCAATTTTTTTAAATTTTCAAAACATCAAACCCTCTCTCACTTCTTTGAACTCTCTGCAACTTCGTTCGTGGTAAGTCATTTGTGTGAAGGATTTCTCATGAAAATACTCATATACCAAGTTTATATTTTTTTTCATAACTATGTCATGTAAGTAGACAATGTGCGCTGGTTTTATGTTATTTTAAATTTTTTTGAATTATTTGTGCTGATTTGAATGTTTGGTCAAACTTTGCACAAATCGTTGACCAACTAAAAATCAAAGTTATATTTTTTTGATAACTATGTCATGTAAGTAGACCATGTGCACTGGTTTTATATTTATTTGATTTTTTTTGAATTACTTATGCTCAACCCTAGCTCATTCCATCGATATCGTGAACGTGTGAATGTTGGAATTGAAATGTGGATATAACAAGTTTTATATTTTTAATAGCAACTTAGTTGCATAAGTAGACCATGTGCGCTGGTTGTATGTTGTTTTGATTTTTTTGAATTAGTTGTGCTCAACCCTATCTCATTCCATCGATAGCTTGAATTGTGTGAATGTTTTTCATTTAACTGTGGATATAACAAGTTTTAAATTTTTTTTAGCAACGTAGTTGCATAAGTAAACAGTGAGCGAAAGTTTCATATTTATTTGATTTTTTCTAAATTATTTATGCTCAACCCTAGCTCACTGAAAACCCTAAACCCCGGAAACCCTAAACCCCGTCCGAAACCCCCCTGCTTCAGAGCCGTTGATCGCTGGTTAATGAACGGTTGGATCAGAAGGAAACCAAATAGTGTACAAGTTTGGGCTCAGAATTTATGCTCAACCCTAGCTCACTGAAAATTCGTAGGAAAAAAACCAAATTTGGGCCCAGCAGCAGGATTTGGCCCGTTGGTTAGTGCACAAGTTTTTTTAGTGTTTTTTTTTCTATTCTCACCGCCTCGCCACGGCCGGACGGCATGGCCCAACCAAATAACGGGCCACGGCCCTCCCGTTCACTTCCCATGCCACGGCCCACCGTTTTTTTCCCGACCGCCTCCCGTTCTCCTTCTTATCCACTCAGATGTGTCGTACCCTAGCTATTCAGATCTGCGCCGCCCCCTACACTCCCTCGCCGCCGGCGACCAAATCCACGGGAAACCGCTGCCGCCACATACAGATCCAGCTCCAGCCCACGAAGATGATGAGACGTGGGGGTTCCAGCTCCCGCGGTGGCCATTCCGGCTCCGGAAATCGCTCCGACGAGGACCGGAAGGTGCGGAAGCGGCCGGCTGACCCCGAACGCGCGAGGCGGGTTCATTCCGACGTCGGTCGGAAGCGTGGCGCGTACAAGTGGCTCCACAGGGGCCTAACGCCGCCACCAGCGTTCGCCCGTCGTGAGGTGGAGGAGTATGACCGCAGCGTGGCGGCGCGCGGCCACCGCTACGAGCACGGGAGCTCCTCCGGCGCGGGGAGCTCCCGCATGGCGGCACGGGCGCCACAGCTGCCACCGTCGAAGAGGGAGGAGGAGCAGGAGCAGCAGGACCGCCCACCGCGCCGCGGCCTGCTGCCCGGGGACTTCGCCGCCGACGAGGACCTGGACTGGATCACCGAGGAGGTGATCCAGCGCAGCAAGCAGCAGGAGCAGGACGTCGAGGTGCGCCGTCAGGAACAGGAGGAGCTCTACAAACTCCGCCTCCGAAGCGCTATCGACGCTTCCCTCAACCCCATCATCGAGGTCAGCTCGGACTCCGACTCCGAGTTCGACTGGTCCGACTGGGCGGCGCCGCCGCCTCGTCGCCGCCGCCTCGTCGCCGCCGCACCCCCGGGGCTCCGTGTGTGAGCCCAATTTTGGATCTGCGTTTAGTCGTAGGAGCAGTGGTTCGATCCCCAAATGTAATTAGTTTGATGAACTACTCGTGTGGCTTTTGATCAGACGAGCCATTGACGAACTACCTGTAATTCAGTCTAGTATGTCTAATTAAGTTCAGTTTATTATGTGTAATTCAGTTCAGTTCATCTGCTTTTCTGTTAGCCTGTAATTCAGTTCAGTTTATTTTGTTTGACTGAGACGGAGCTCGCATCTCTCGCCGGCGTTGCCGCGCTTCGTCGCCGGAGAAGAAGAAGAAACGGCAAGGGAGGATGCGCGCGCAGGGGAGGAGCAGGAGGATACAACGGTCGTCGTTGCTGTGTGGGTCCCATCAAGCTGACGTGGATAAGTTGTGGGTCCCATCCGCCGGCTCTCCATAATCCTGATCCTAACTAACAGACTGTGCTTAAGGGCCAAGTCGCTGCAGAGCAATTTGTGCAAACAACGATGTCGCAGCAGAGCTATTCCTGCCAACGACGTCGCTGCCCATCAATTGACTATGAAAAACGTCGCATAGGAGCGATTTGCCCATTTTTCAAGCAGAAAGAGAACAGGCCCAGAGGATTAAGGCGGTTCTGGATCAATATGCTACAAGTACCGGCCAACTCATTAACCCAGATAAATGCTTCATCTTTTTCGGTGATTCTTGTCCTCCAGTTGTACGTGTGGAGGTAAAACAGGAGCTCAATATTACACAGGAAACTTTTGAGTCCAAATATCTCGGACTCCCTACCCCGGATGGACGTATGAACGCAGGAAAATTTCAAAGTCTCCAAGCAAGACTAGCAAAGGCTCTCGTTGAGTGGGATGATAATCACAAATCACAGGCTGCTAAAGAGATCCTTATCAAAGCCATTGCACAAGCAATACCGGTCTATGTCATGAGTGTGTCCAAACTTCCTCTGGGGCTTTGCGATGAGCTAACAAAAATGATCCGGAGATTTTGGTGGGGTGCGGAAAATGGGAAAAGAAAAACGTGCTGGGTGGCTTGGGACATCATGCTCCGTCCAAAAACCCATGGCGGCATTGGATTTAGGGATATGCGTCTCTTTAACCAAGCTCTGCTCGCAAGGCAGGCTTGGCGTCTCATACAGTTCCCTGATACTCTTTGTGCACATTATTAAAAGCTAAATACTGCCCTAATGGTTCCTTGATTGATACTGTTTTCTCAGGTAATGGTTCGTCAACCTGGCATGCGATCGAATATGCAGGAACTCCTGAAGCAAGGTGTTGTTTGGCGAGTGGGTAATGGTGCTCAAATTAGGGCTTGGCGTGATCCGTGGTTACCTACGGAGAGAAGCCACTACCCAAGTTCACCTCAGGGGCGATACCGGTATCGGTGGGTAGCGGATTTCTTGCTTCCCAATGGTGATTGGAATGTTCAGAGGCTGCAGTTATATTTCAACCAGGCGGACATACGGGAGATTTTAAAGATCAAGACGTCGAAGCGCAATGAATCGGATTTCATTGCATGGCATCCGGAGCAAAACGGTCTCTTCTCTGTGAAAAGCGCATACCGCCTTGCGCTGTCGACGAGCATGCTATCACAGGGCCGGGGAGCAACCAGTGCGTGACCCGATGGAGAGCGCCCGGACTGGCAACTGATCTGGCGCTGCCCGGTTCCACCGAAGGTCAAAGTTCTGGCTTGGAAGATTGGTCGAAATGCCCTAGCTACGCAAGCAAATCTCCGACGGCGAGGAATCGCTACTTCTGCCATCTGTGACATCTGTGGCAGTGAAGACGAGGACACCTTCCATGTCTTCATACGGTGCCCTCATGCCCGTGGATTATGGCTGGCGATGAAGGAAGTCTGGGAGCTGCCTGCGGATGAATTGATCCGACCAACTGGTCCTGAGTGGCTGCTGCATCTGCTGGCTCATATTAACGAAGAGATGCGAGCTAAAACACTAATGACTCTCTGGCGCATTTGGCATGCTCACAATGAAATGACCCATGAGAAGCCATGTCCATCGATTGAGGGCTCGCGACGCTTTCTGGTGAGCTATCTAAACTCCCTCCTTATGATCAAACAATTTCCTAATGCAGATGTGGTGAAGGGAAAGATGGTCATCAATCAAGAGAGGGCTTTAAGAAGGAACCTACTTTGTGCCGATGGTCGCCAGAAGGTGAGGAAGAGGTGGACCTTACCGGAGCAGGGTACAGCCAAGCTGAACGTGGATGGGTCCTTCGTGAACGGAGGGGCTGCTGGAGCTGGCATGGTCCTCCGTGACCACACTGGGAGCGTCATCTTTTGCAGCATGCAGAAAGTTGGAGCACTGCAACCACGCAACGGAGGCGGAACTAGCTAAGTGCCATTAAAGAGGGTCTGCAACTTTCCTTGCACTGGACAACGCTCCCTATCATGGTGGAGACTGACTGTGCTGTGGCGCTCAATATGATCAAGGAGAAGACCACAAATACTTCCATCTATGCGTTCAGAATCAATGCCATCAGAGAACTTCTTCAGGAAAGAGAATCCAAGATTGCTAGTATCAGCCGTGACGCAAATGCTGTGAGTCACGAACTAGCTAGATTGGGTCGGGTTCAAGCTAGAACGGAGGTTTGGCCAGGTGATATCCCTCCGGAAATTGCTATGGTCGTAGCCAGCGATTGTAACCCCACCTCGCTTTGATGTAATTCTCTTTCCACCGCAAAAAAAAAGATATTTGTACGTAGGTGTATTGTTGACCACCTACACCTAAGCAAGATTAGGATTTGAACGGCGCTAAAATCACTGAAGAATTGCGAAAGTTTGGGTGATTTTCGCCCAGAACCCGCGCGGCCGTACCACAGGTCGTTATTTACTCTGTAATTTTCAGTATTTTGGACATCATTTTTTCATAGGAACTCCGTTTTGGGTGATCTCTTACTTGTTTAGGATTCGTATGGACGAGCCCCATACTCCAGTGGTATCTATTTTTCATTTTGATTTTATGGGGAAAATGACATTTTAAAGGACGGCGTGGTGTGTATCTGGTGCCTCTGCCTTGTCTCACTTCATTATTATTTGTACATTTTCCACCTATACACAAATAAGAACAAAAGATAAGAAAAACAAGTAAAATTCTAATTAAAACCTAAGCTTGTGCAAAGTCTATTGAAAAATGAGTTTGATTGCACAACAACACAAAATGTAGAAACTAACTCAGAATATTGCAGAAATTTGGATGTAAACACAAGCAAAACATCGAGCAAACTGATATATAAAATGGGCGCATCAGTGGTGAAGCCGAAAAAAAGAGCTCACCCCGGAACAGGGAGCGGCCGAGACATTGAAACAGAACAACTGGAGGAAGAAGGTGAAGAGCCAAAAGTTGAAGGGACCGCCCGCCAAAGCCACGCAGGCTCTGGCCGCCGCTGTGGAAAACGGAGACCATCGCCACCACGGCCACCCACTAGTAGGAAACAGGTATAGCCGCCAGACTATCGCTGGCGAAAAAATATATGTACGCCATCGCTGTTACCGCTGTCGGACAAGTTTTCGTCAGTGATAAAAATGTACCGCTGCCGTACAAAATGAAGCGTACGCCAGCGGTAAACGCGGACCAGCGGGCTAACTACCGCTGGATCCCCTCAGCGAAATCAAAAATTGGAGTTGAATTTGAGTTCAAAATTATTAATCAAATTCCACCGAAATCAAAATTAACGTTGCATTTCAGTTTTAATTATCTAATTATTCTGGTGGTGTGTGTCTGGCAAGCCACAACTAACTCGCAGTAGTGGCCCGCCGGGAACGCGCTAGTGATATGCTATACTACCAGTGGCACGGGCCGCACGCCACCGGTAGAGGTTAGCAGTGGCGCATAACCAGTTGCGTGTCGAAAACACGCCACTAAGGACGAAATCGGCGCGCCACAGTAAGGCTTTTTACTACTAGTGTGAGAGGTTACGGCCGCACCACTCATTGGGCTTACACGTTCTAGGCTGGGCCGGCTCAAGACCATGACGATTCAAAGGAGAAGTCCATGTGCAAGATGAAGGTTGAACTTGGAAGACAAGATTGAAGACCTAGTAGTCTCCGATTAGGACTCCGGCTCCTAAACCACCTCAAGAGTTAGCTTGTACCCCTGGAGCCGCCGTGTATATAAGGCCGACTCCAGGTCCTAGCAACACAACTAATGTTTTCACTCTCGATCTCCAAGTAGCAGAATCGCACACTAATAATCAAGAGTATCATTGTCTTTACCTCCACCGTGAGAGGCCAAACCTGGGTAAATCATCTCCCCTAGATCCAGACTCTAAATCCCTAAAGTCGACTAAACTCCACGCCATAGACAAGCCACCTACAATGACACATGCCGTGAAAACCCCACGATAGGCAACGTGGCCCGGAAAAATGTTTAGAGTCTATGTGGAAGGGTGAGATTGGCGTAATGTGTTGGATATTGAATTGAGCCTCCCATTCGAGTATATATGGCAGTACAACTCTTAGAGGAGGGCAAAAAACCTCTCTCGTAGAGATAAGCTAGAAGATGGATTACGAATCTTATACTACCAAATGTTTACCAATTATATATCTATTAACTAGATTCCTCTAAGTTGTTGGTGGAGCGGACCTAATTGTAATCTACATCTCTTGTTTAGGCTCCTTTTTTGAAAAAAAAAGTGAGGACATTTGTCGTGTGCTTTAGGATCTTCGCCGTGTGCTTTAGGCACACGGCAACGATGCGTTCTCCCATAGTGACTAGGCAACACTAATTGATTCAGAGTGTGTTTGTGAGGCTTTGTCATGGTATTGAACTTAAAATTTCTTGGGCTGGCCGGTTCCTGCCATGACCAATATGGTAATGTAAGTGATGGGTTGAACACCTGTCACGTCAATTCTCCGTTGGAGCTGTGACATGGGCATCGGAAACAAAGGCAGATAGGGGTGGGCAAAAACGCTCCCGTGGTTGGTCAAAAAAAAACTCATTCATGTTCATCTTTTCTTTTTGATGGCTCATTCATGTTTTGACTTTGTGTGATCCATGAATTTTTGTAATGACTGGTTCTTAATAAATGAATAAAAGCCGCATGCATCAATTTGATGCAGAGGCTGAGACTTCCCCTTTTCAAAAAAAAGGTAAGAGCTTGTTCAAAAAAAAAAATTTGGACACTAGTTTGAAATTTAAGATTGAGTTCGTGAAAAGAAATGAACTAACATTCACCAACCAGTTTCCACTGATCTAACTGCAGGTGGACACATTATATTGACATGTACATACTCCAAGATATGAACAACCAAACCTTATTCACCCATCAGCTCAAGACGTACGCATGCATACACCGTATCAGTTTCAAAATTGCGGGCTACTCTTTTCAGAAAAAGCACGTGCTCCACATTTGAAGCGATCAAACAGCAAGAACTTGATGGATCGCAGCCATCTGATCTTAGGTGGGCGTTATGATCTGCTTGATCTATATTTTCTCCAGAGAAAGCTTCACATTCAGAGAGGTTTGCACATGTTGAAGTCTGGAAGGTCTGGCAGACTGCCACCACCATAACTCGCAACGTCAGTGTAAAAAATAGCAAAACCATAACGTCGGCTCTTTGCCTTGTCGCTGTCGGCATCACGGCCGGCCGGTGGCGAGGCCTGGCGGTAGAGCCGTATCGAGCTTGGCGCCCTTGTCAGAAAGGAAGCAGGAACGTGGGGGTCTGCAGATGGTCGGAGCGGAAGGACGGGTAAGCCGTGAGCCTGCGACAGAGCACGGCGGGGCATCGCCGGGAAGCGCCGCGGCTGGGGACGTCAGTCCGTTGTAAGCGGGGGGGGTCACAACTGTGCTCCTAACCTTGGGAGTCCAGTAGTTAACTTGAGAGACTGCAACACTGTTCGAATAAGAGTGTGTTTTGTCTTTGTCAGGCTTTGTGCCAGGTACTGAACATGATAGTCCAATGTTATTGATGGGTTGAACATCCGTCCGTTGGAACTGTGAGTCTGTTACATGGGCAGTGGACATTATATTGACCTGTACATATGAACCAAGCTGGTTCACCCATCAGCTCAAGATATCTACACCGCATCCGCATCAGTCTCAAAATTGTGCGCTACATTTTCAAGAATTAGATGCATCGCAGCCCGTCTGATCTTAGGTGAATTGCTGCGAGCTGCTTTATGTTCATGGCTTCCATCTGCGTACACCACAGGTCCCCAGCTATGTTTTTTTCAGAGAAAGCTTCGGATTCAGAGAGGTTCGCACATGTTGAAGTTCTGGCATACAGCATACTGCCACCACCATAACCCCCAATCTTGGTTTAAAAAATAAGAAGACCCTAACCTCGGCTCCTTGGCTTGCCGGCATCACGGCCGGCCGGTGGCGAGGTATGGCGGCGGAGCCGGATCGAGCTTGGCGCTCTCGCCGGTTAGGGTTGCGCCGTCGCGCCTGCGCTAGAACCCGGCGCCACGGCTGGGGACGTCGGCCAGATGGAGGAGGATCTGCAATTCTGCAGCCTGCTGCTGTGAAGTGGGAAGAAGATAAGGAGGGCCACTCCTAATCGTCTTTGTGTCGGACTCTTAGTGCTCAACAGTGAAATATGTGCTCGTAGATAACATTTCCAGGGTCTGCCCCTCAAGGGCACCCAACGTTTGGGCTATGTGTCCTGCACGACGGCCCTCCCTTTCCTCCCAGTATCCGTCGCGGATGTAGAGGCAGGGCCTTTCGTCCAACGCCTTTAGTCTCGGCCCACTTACAAACCGCGACAAATGGCCAGGCCACGTCGCCCGAAATAGCCCAGGCGCCTCTCCCCCTTTTGTCCCGGCCCGTGAGGACCCTTTTGTCCCGGTTCCCTCTCTACTCACTCTTTGTTTTTTTTCTGGTGGAGGTGGTGTGGTCTAGTGCTATTTTTTTTCTCTCCTTCATATGCACTCAAGGTGTTCGATGAAATGCCTGTTAGAGTGATGCCATTTGAGTTCACACAATACAAACATGATATGAGGTGCCCGAGCCACACTTAAGCTTTCACCTCTTTATTTCCACTTGTCCTAAAAGGTTAGCAACTATTTTCTAGTCGGTCACCGTGCGGTACTAATTTTAGCATCGTCCTTGCGGTTGATATATAGTTGTATGATACAGATGAGCCATCCATGGATGTACGGTGACCGACGCACAGCCGCTTACAGAGCAGGCGTGCATTCTTTTCGCGATGCGGCCGAGGCGAACAAGCATGGGAGTGGCTTTATTTGTCCATGTGTTAAATGTCTGAATGTGAAGGATCACACTAACTTAAGAGTCATTCAGAGCCACCTGCTTCGGTCCGGTTTCATGCCCGGCTATAGTATTTGGACCAAACACGGAGAAAGAGGGGTTATGATGGAAGACGGCGATGAAGAAGAGAACGATGATGACAACTACTGATCTATGTTCCCTAAATACGCTGATACCGCAATGGAAGACAATGAAGAAGAAGGTCAGGGCGAAGAACGGGCACCAGATGAGCCCGTTGATGATCTTGGTCAGGTCATTTCTGATGCAAGGCGAGACTGCGACACAGAAAAGGAGAGGTTGCAGTTCGAGCAGATGTTACAGGACCACAACAAATTGTTGTACCCAACTTGTCAAGATGGCCAGAAGAAGCTGGGTAGCACACTGGAATTGCTGCATGGGAGTGGCTTTATTTGTCCATGTGTTAAATGTCTGAATGTGAAGGATCACACTAACTTAAGAGTCATTCAGAGCCACCTGCTTCGGTCCGGTTTCATGCCCGGCTATAGTATTTGGACCAAACACGGAGAAAGAGGGGTTATGATGGAAGACGGCGATGAAGAAGAGAACGATGATGACAACTACTGATCTATGTTCCCTGAATACGCTGATACCGCAATGGAAGACAATGAAGAAGAAGGTCAGGGCGAAGAACGGGCACCAGATGAGCCCGTTGATGATCTTGGTCAGGTCATTTCTGATGCAAGGCGAGACTGCGACACAGAAAAGGAGAGGTTGCAGTTCGAGCAGATGTTACAGGACCACAACAAATTGTTGTACCCAACTTGTCAAGATGGCCAGAAGAAGCTGGGTAGCACACTAGAATTGCTGAAGTGGAAGGTAGAGACCGGTGTGACTGACTCGTCATTTGAAAAGTTGCTGGTACTAATGAAGAAGATGCTTCCAAGAAAGAACGAATTGCCCGCCAGCACGTACGAAGCAAAGAAGCTTGTCTGCGCTCTAGGATTAGACGTGCAGAAGATACATGCATGCCCTAATGACTGCATCCTCTACCGCGGTGAGAAGTACGAGAATATGGATAAATGCCCGCTATGCACTGCATTGCGGTATACGATCAGAAAAGATGACCCTGGTGATATTGAGGGCGAGCCACCCAGGAAGAGGGTTCCTGCCAAGGTGATGTGGTATGCTCCTATAATACCACGGTTGAAACGTCTGTTCAGAAACAAAGAGCATGTCAATTTGTTGCGATGGCACATGGAAGACCGTAAGAAAGACGACAAGTTGAGGCACCCCGCTGATGGTCGGCAGTGGAGAAAAATCGAGAGAGAGTTCGGGGACTTTGCAGGTGACGCAAGGAACTTATGGTTTGGTCTAAGTACAGATGGCATGAATCCTTTTGGGGAGCAGAGCTGCAGTCACAGCACCTGGCCCGTGACTCTATGTATCTACAACCTTCCTCCTTGGTTGTGCATGAAGCGGAAGTTCATTATGATGCCAGTGCTCATCCAAGGCCCGAAGCAACCCGGCAACGACATTGATGTGTACCTAAGGCCATTAGTCGATGAACTTTTGCAGTTGTGGGCCAAACCAGGTGTAAGTGTGTGGGATGAGCACAAACAGGAGACATTTGACCTACGAGCGTTACTTTTCATAACCATCAATGATTCGCCTGCTCTTAGTAACATTTCAGGACAGATGAACAAGGGATACAATGCATGCACGCACTGTTTGGATCAGACAGAAAGTATATATCTAGACAAATGTAGGAAGAATGTGTACCCGTACAATCGTCGTTTTCTTCCGCACAAGCATCCCTTAAGGCAAAAAGCAAGCATTTCAATGGCAAGGCAGAAACCCGGACGAAGCCTGTCACCCGTACTGGTGCTGAAGTATTTGGTATGGTCAAGGATTTAAAAATAATCTTTGGAAAGGGTCCTGGCAGCCAACCTGTTCCGAACGGCGCTGATAAGCGCGCACCCATGTGGAAGAAGAAATCTATATTTTGGGAGCTACCCTATTGGGAAGTCCATGAGGTCCGCTCCGCAATCGACGTGATGCACCTGACGAAGAATCTTTGCATGAATATTCTAGGCTTCCTGGGCTTGTATGGGAAGTCAAAAGATACACCGGAAGCACGGGAGGACCAGGAACGTCATAAAGGACGAGACGGCATGCATCCAGGGCAGTTTCAAGGGCCTGCCAGCTACGCTCTTACCAAGGAAGAGAAGGAAATCTTTTTTGAAGTCCTTTTCAGTATCAAGGTCCCGTCTGGCTTCTCGTCCAAAACCTAAAGTCTCATGACTGTCACGTGCTTATGACGCAATTGCTTCCGGTTGCATTGAGGGGAATTCTAGCGGAAAATGTTCGACTGGCCATTGTGAAGGTATGTGCATTCCTCAATGCAATTTCTCATAAGGTAATCGATCGAGAAAGTCTATCAGGGTTACAAATTGATGTGGTCCAATGTCTAGTCAGCTTGAGTTGTTGTTCCCGCCATCCTTCTTCAATATTATGACGCACCTCCTAGTTCACGTAGTCGAAGAGATTAGAATTCTTGGCCCTGTGTTTCTACACAATATGTTCCCCTTCGAGAGGTTCATGGGAGTCTTAAAGAAATATGTTCGTAACCGTGCTAGGCCAGAAGGAAGCATCTCCAAGGGCTATGGAACAGAGAAGGTCATTGAGTTTTGTGTTGACTTTCTTCCTGACCTTAAGCCGATTGGTGTTCCTGAATCTCGGTATGAGGGGAGGCTGACTGGAAAATGCACACTAGGAAGGAAAGCAACGGTATGTAGGGACGGGCATTCTTTCACTCAAGCACACTACACAGTTCTACACAATTCCACCGTGGTGGCTCCGTATATCGAGAGACACAAGAATATTCTACGCTCCGAAAACCGTGACGGGGAACACGAGAAGACTTTCGGCAGTTGGTTGCAGATACATCTCATGAATAACACCATTGTTGGAGATTAGCTGTACTTGTTGGCCAGGTGTCCATCTTCGACTATATGTACTTTCCAAGGGTACGAGATAAATGGTAATACATTTTACACGAAGGCCCAAGATAAAAAGAGCACCAACCAAAACAGTGGTGTCCGCTTTGATGCAACAGACGACAATGGGCAGAAGGACACATATTACGGGTACATAGAGGAGATATGGGAACTTGACTATGGACCTACTTTTAAGGTCCCTTTATTTCGGTGCAAATGGGTCACAGCTAGCGGGGTAAAGGTGGACCCACAGTACGGAATGACAACAGTGGATCTCAAGAATCTTGGGTACCACACCGAACCATTAGTAATAGCCAATGATGTGGCTCAGGTTTTCTATGTAAAGGACATGTCCACCAAACCGAAAAAAGAAAGATAAGCAAAAGAATACATCGTCCGATGAGCCAAAGCGCCACATAGTTCTTTCAGGGAAAAGAAACATCGTGGGAGTGGATGACAAGACAGACATGTCAGAAGATTATAATAAGTTTCATGAAATTCCGCCCTTCACGGTGAAAACTGACCCAAGCATCCTGTTAAATGATGAAGATTCTCCATGGCTACGGGTCAGAAGAAAACAGAAACAATATATAGGATGTTGGTGATGTGTAATAATGTATTAAACCTTTTATGTAATGCATTCTATGGAATGTATTAAACCTTTATGTAAGGAGCATGTGTAAGAAGCTTCAATCAGCTGCAGTTTTACCAACACAATCTCTGCATTCTCCAAGATCTTTAGCATTTCCAAGTGATAGAACAAAACATACGGTTTCCCCTGCCTACCTTCTCCAGTGGCCACTCTGACCGGCAAATCGGCAAATCATCGCGTGGTCGTGAGACGGCAAATCGGCCTTCGATCCAAACAGCGGCAAGACGTCTCTTATGATTTGCAACCGTCCGAACAAGTGTTGGGGATGTTGCTAATCATCAGAGATCCTTGCCGCTACTTGGATCCGACCGAGGGGAGCGTTCACCTTCAGCCTCCGCTCTAGGAACTCCTGCCTCTCAGAAATCTTGCTCTCTGCTACCCGTGTGCTGCCAAAATGAACTACAATGAGTAGACACTGAGTGCTGAACATGTCCAGGAGGGGTGCCATATATAGGGTACGTGTGCTTCTTTAGTCCCGGTTGGTAACACCAACCGGGTCATGTGGCTCACGAAGTGGTCGTGATACTGCTGATCCAACAGCTCACAATCCCTCAAAAGAAACACACCCCTGATCCAACGTCTCACAAGCGCTTGAAAGAAACACACGATCCATGTGCTTCTTTAGTCCCAGTTGGTGGGGCTTTGCGGAGCCACGTGTCCTCCCCCAGCGCTGCCCTAGCCACGTGTCTTCCCCTAGCGCTGCCCTGGAGGTCTTTGTATATTGTCGCCGACGGGGTAAACCCTAATCCACCATTCCTAGCCATGAACGCATCGTCTCCACGAGATGGATCCGCCACGCCCGCCGCAGCTCCTTCTGGACGAGGTCGAGCGTGCTCGCCACCATTGGCATAGCACATCTAAACTCATATCTGCAACCTCATCACTCTCCAATGGCTTCCACCGTACCCACTCTGACCTACTCGGAGGTGGAGGCGCTTTGCGCCTCGAACTACCCCTACCCGCCCGGCTACGACGTCCCCGCCGGTTGGAGGCTGAGCACCGGAGGCGTGCCGGTCCCTCCTGTCCCTCAAGGTTTGGCGCGTCGGGCGGCCATCATGAACCACTACTACCTCGAGCTCACTCCGGAGCAGCGGATGGATTCCTGCTGGCATCCAGACTATCGGCCAACTTGGGACGCCTTCTTCATCGAAAGGCGTGAGAAGGCGCTCGCCAGGTACGAGGAGGACCGCCCGCGTCCTTCGAACTTCAACGGGGCTGGCCGTCGGCTGTGGTGGGCCGGCCGGACTCTCAAGAGGGTCATGGACTACATCATGGCCGGCGATAACCCCCGCCTGCGCTACCCTCAATTACAGTCCAGGCAACAACCCCCGTCAACGACTACATCACGGCCGTCCGACGACAGCGACGACGACGACGGCGACTACGACGACTACACCCACGAGTATTATAGGCCTAGGCAAGAGTATGACTAACCTGAGCCACATCATTGGTTAGGACAAAATGGTTTGTTGTCATTCGTCTATGTACCCAAGTTTGTTGTCATTCGTCTATGTACCCAAAGTTTGTTATCATTCGTCTATGTACCCAAGTTTGTTGTCATTCGTCTATGTACCCAAGTTTGTTGTCATTCGTATATGTACCCAAGTTTGTTGTTATTCGTCTATGTACCCAAGTTTGTTGTCATTTGTCTATGTACCCAAGTTTGTTGTCATTCGTCTATGTACCCTTCATTTGCAGTTGTTGATTCATTTTTTCAAAATGATAAAATGGTTAATAGTTTGAATAGTTAGAATAATTATTTTATAAAAGATAAAATGGTTTTGAAATAGTTATAGAAATTTAAACACTTTTCATGTTGAAAGTTTAGTGAGATTCAAAAATATGCAAAAGATAAAAGTTAATCCATTTTTTAATTCAAAATGGCAAAATGGTTAATAGTTTGTAGAGTTAGAATAATTATTTTATAAAACAGAAAATGGATTTGGAATACTTATTCAAATTCAAGCACTTTTCATGTTAAAAGTTTTCTCAAATTCATAAGTATGCAAAAACTGTTTCATTCAAATGTTCAAATATTTAAAATTGTGCTAGATTTAAAAAAAAGTAAAAACGGCCCAGCCCGCGCAATTTTTTGGCCTTTAGTCACGGCCCATCTCACCAGCCGGGACTAAAGCCCATGCTACACGCGGGAACGCGAAAAGCCCTCCCAAACCCTTTAGTCGCGGCCCGTGGCTCAAACCGCGAATAAAGGGGGGTCTTTAGTCGCGGTCTGAGCCACGGGCCGCGACTAAAGGTCCCATTACTACTTAAGCCACGGTTGGGACTTAGCCATTTTTTCATCGAAGACGAAGGAGTGCAGAAGGCAGAGGAGATGCCGCCAGGCTGCTAAAATTTTCCGTCGCCGGCGAGGCCGTCCCCGACGCCGCTGCCGTCTTCGACACGGCCGCTGCCCGTCGCCGGCGCCTCCTCTACTTCTCCACCGAGTCGTCCGTGGTAGGAAGGCCGGAATCCGGCGAATCGAGGCCCCCAACTCTGGCCACCGCGTGCGAGCACGATTCCGTCGCCGTACGACCTCCCCCGACCTCGTCGTCCACTCCATCGTGCTCAGAGTGAGCTTTTGCATCCTCCAGTGCCTTCAATTCGAGTTATCGCGCCCCGTAGCTCCGCCGCTGCATTGCCCGTCGTCGGCCGCCGCCAAACATCATCGCCGGCGTTGCTCCAGCGACCCAAATTGGAGAATTTAACCCAAAATTTCATTCATGTTCAGAAAAATGAATGCTATTTATTTATGTCAAATTTCATTCATGTTTGAAAAATTCAAATTTGCAAGTATTTGGAATTTACAAAAATGCCATTGAATTTGATATAATGTTGTTGTTGAAATATTGGAGAATTTGATACAGTGATGTTTTGATGATTTGATGATTATTGATGTTGATGAATTGATGATTATTGAAGTATATTTTGTATAATTTGAAGTATATTGTTTGTTATTAATATTCAATAATCTTATATGTTTCTTTTACGAATCATTTTAAAATAGGGCTTTATAATGTATATTTTTATCTCAATTAAATTCTCGTAATATTAAGAGTAATATTTTGTAATATAAAATATCTTGAACTCATTTTCAAAATGGAATAAGTTATGAAAACCATTTTATGTTTTAAGGTATGATAATTCATTTAAATAAATTCTAGGACTAAGTAATTTTTAGTAATTGATTTGTAGTAATTTTTAGTAATTGATTTGTAGTGGATATATTGTGACTTAATAGATTTGTAGTAATTTTTTAATTACAAAGTATTGATGATAACAATTGATACACATTAGATAAGTGACTTGTATTCATTGCTTTAGTAATTATTTATAACAATTGATACTCATTTTATTTGATGCATTTTGAAATAATATTGTGTGCATTTTGCAGAAACTATGGATCCACCTAGTCCAACCCGCAGAGACCTAATACAGGAAGAAATTCTCGAGAATATAATCCACGACGCCCCAGATGCTGATCCAGCCGAATCTCCGTCGTCGTATCTGAACCCCTCCGGGGATGGAATGGAGGTCGACCGAAGTGAGGATGAAGTCGACGGCTCCGATGATGGAGAAGGCGATAGCTCCGATGATGGAGAAGCCGGTGGACCCTTAACGAAGTCCGGCGAGGTAGATATGAAGTTCGGCGATCAGTAGATGCATTACTTAAGTTGTATATATATAAATTGACGAATGTTTCTTCTCTTAGGCCTCCACATCGATCAAATCTTCCAAACGAGGCCCGACCAAAATGTTGGCCCCATCTACGCATTATACATTTGAGGTCATAGCCCCTACGGGCGAACCGAAGGAACCCAAGAAGGCTGCCGCTGTATTTAGAAAACAATGCGGAGTTCTGGTTAGGGATCACGTCCCGATCACGTTCGAGACTGGAATAAGCGCAAAGGGGCGAACGATAGTGAGTATGTCGCCGAAAGGTACAAAGAGGGTCTTTGGAATGACCTCATGGCACATTTCACCCTGCCAGAATTTGAGGATCCTGCCGACACTGCAAAATTGAGGAAGAAAGTCATGAAGTGGACTCTTACGAAGATGGCCGAACTATTCCGGGTGTGGAAGAAAAGATTATGGCAAGAATATCTGACGAAAAAGACTGCTCCAGTATTTGAAGGCTATCTAGCGAAGCAGGCGAATCACTGGAACGCATTTAAGGAGTACAAGGAGTCACAAAATGCCAAGGCGATCTCAGTAAGGAACAAGAAAAATGCTGACAAGAAAAAATATCACCATAAATTGGGGCCAGGGGCTACGAGACTGCCATGCCAAAGTGGGATAAAAAAGAGCAAGAGCTGCTTGCTAAAGGGATCCAACCAGAATGGATGCGCGACGAATGGGAATTGAGGGCAAGAAATTGGTTCCTTGCGCATGGGGGTTCATACGACGAAACAACAGGGGACCTTATTTGCAGTGACGGGATTAGGTACCCAGGGAAAATTGGCTTAAAGTGGTGAAAGAAATTAAAGAGGGGAAGTTAAAGTTCCTCCCGATAGAGAGAAAGACTTGCTGACACTGGTCCTCGGGAATGACGAAAAAGGAGGACGAACACGAGGCTTTGGCCCTTCCGTCCCGTGGTGGCTTGGGTTTGCCAAAGACGTAGAAACTTACAGAAGCCGAGCGAGAGCAAAGCAGCGACAGCAGGAGGAGGAGGGAGACAAGTTCAACCAGTTGCTTGCCAGAATTAACCACCAGCAGCAGCAGATTGACGAACTTAGAGGAGTAGTGCGCCCGCAAGATCCTGTACTCGATATTACCGCCGGTCCATCTCAGCGGAAAAGCAGCGTGGGTGACTCGGAGGTCCCGGCTGACGATGCACGGCGGATGATAGATGGCGGTCCCGGCTACCCCGTGGATGGAATCAAGGATGCAATATCTTGTGAGCTCCATCAGAAATTGAAGAACATATCCATGAAGGTGGCGGTCGGATATGCTTTACCTTGTCCACCTGACGCACGCTGGCAAGACCGTGAGATTCCAGCTGGCTATGCTAAAGTCGTGGTGGATGAAATCGTATCGGGGTCTCATGCTATGGAGCTTGACATCCCTGGACCTGGAGATGAGAGGACACTCGGAGAAGTTGTGGGTGATACCATTCTATGGGACAAGAACTACATCAAGTTTCCAGGGTCGACGCCAAGGACAACACCGCCTCCGAGTCGTCGCAGGTCACCTACACCTCCATCACCTCCAAGAAGCACACCCCATGACTACGACCACCACAGCGCGAGTCCATCTCGATCTCCGCCGCCGGACTTGGGTCGGCCGTCTTCGCCGCCGCCTTTGCCCGCTAAGGACAATAAGCGGAAGCGTGCTCCGTCGATGAGTACTAACCGACGCAGCAGCCCAAAACGACAAATGTCGCCCCTCCCAAGAGTACCTCATAAGAATCTTCCCATCAGAGCTTACGATCTTACTGACGAGCAAACCGCAGCGATCGCAATGGCCGAAAAAGATGCGCATTTTGCAAAGATGAAACCCAAGCCCGCCCCGGTATACACCGAGAAGCAAAAAACGTGGGCACGTGATTTTCTGAACACAAAATCGCAATATGAGTTGCACCATAAGCCAGATGACTATGTACGCACACTTCGGAAGGAAGTGCAGAAGAGCAAATCAAGTAAAAGTGCAAGCGGGAGCAAATCAGGTAAAAGTGCAAGCGGGAACAGAAGGGACGTTCCCCAGCTCGGAGAACAGGCCAAACAATCGATCCCATCCCTCAAGGTGTTATCCGAAAACGTTCCCCAGGTGCTGCAGCAGGATATGGAAGAAGCTGCGAAGTTGGCGGCCTCTATGGGTGTGACTGTTGCTGAATTGCTAGGTTCCCAAGACGACAATTTACCCAAGGCTGATGTTGTCCCTACATATGTCCCAGGGAAGCCTTTGGTCAGCAACGAGAAGTTGGAACAACTGCCAACACATATGCGGAATTTGCATGACTGGTACTTGAGTGTGGTGGGGGGGCAGAACAATGATCGTGGCGAAAGTCCCACATGAGTACTTCTTCCGACCCGAAGAGGTCCATGTTGACTTTTCAGAAATCTTCCAGTTATACAATTTCGACGCCCTCGACAAAACTCTCATGAGTTGCTATTGTCTGTAAGTTGTTGAATTCATTGTCTACATATAAGTTGTTCAGTTTTTCAGTTGTTCAGTTCATTGCATGTAATTATCCTCATTATATCCTTTTGTACTCTATTATGCAGAATGAAGATCCGGGAATGTAAAAAAAGATCTATAGTGTTGGGTTCATTGACCCAGATAAAGTAAATATATATTCGCTAACGACGAAACCCGACGAGACGGCGGATAACCTTCTAAGGTTTCTAACGGAGCAACATTTCTGTGACCACATACTGTTTCCTTACAACTTCCAGTGAGGGTCTTACTCTGTTGTACACATTCACTTTTGCTTACTCGATGTTAAGTGTAATTGATGAGTTACTGACGTATATATAAACGTGTGCAGGTTCCACTGGATTCTGCTAGACATTCAAGTTGATAAGGGAATAGTTGAAGTCATGGACCCATTAAAGAGACACCTGGAAGAGTTCCGCGACATGCAGGACATGCTCCAGAGGTAATTTTCGCGCTATATCGGTCTCTTTCGTTGATTTCATGAGATATCAGGTAATGAATAACTCATTCATTAATTCATTTTCTTTGCCGGGCAGGGTTTGGAACCTGTTCAGGAGTCTGGTGGCGGGTTCCTTTAGTGAGAAGCTGACGTTTACTCCGGTCACGGTAAGTAGTACGAGATATGTCCGCGCATCTCTTTAATTCTAGTTTCAATACAATTATGATGCTAGATTATTATTTTGATTGAATTCTATTCTCGTAAAGTGCGCGAGGCAGCCACCGGGGACGAATCTATGTGGATACTACGTTTGCGAGTTCATTCGCACGTTTACCACTGAGCACAATGATTATAGACTCTACGTAAGCAATACATTCACAACATTATTTTATTACCGTCACTTTTTGTTATCATGATTGATGTTCATATTGATCTCCTTTTCTTATATAGTTCGAAGAATGCGGGAACAACTCCTACCAGAGCAACGCCTACTAGGAATTGCAGAGGAACTGGCGGGATTTTTGATGAAAGAGATGGTAGACGACGCCGGAGAATTTAGTGTGAATAGGCGCTACTGATGATCCCGGCCGTGTAATCGAATAGACGGGCTCTAGTCCCGGTAATTGTGATCTCCATGTAACTATCAAAATTGTATATATTTGTATATGCTCGATCGTAAGACAAGTTATCTTATATATGCACGAACGTGTACGGTATGTGGTAGCGTAGAAATACCGCTAAAAGAAAACAATTATCTTTGTATGCTCGAAGAAAGAAAATAAAAGAAAACAAATAAACCCTAAACCCTAAAGAAATAAATAAATAAAAGAAACCCTAAACCATAAACCCTTTAGTCGCGGCCCGTTATACGAGCCGGGACTAAAGGGGTTGCCCCCAGCGCGCCCCGCAGGCGGCCACGTGGATGGCCTTTGGTCCCGGCTGGTAACAAGCCCAGGACTAAACATTTGCCCTTTAGTCCCGTTTGCCTGTCCCGGTTCGCGAACCGGGACTAAAGCCCCTCACGGGCCGGGACAGAAAGCTCTGTCTCCACCAGTGTTGTCGGGGCAGCTTGACGGCGGGCTCCCCAGAGATGGCCTCTCCATCTCCACATCCATGGCCTTCTAGCACGCGCGCTGAGCTCGCCAAGACGACGAGCGCCATGATCGCCATCAAGACCACCACCGTTTGTTTGAACACATGCATGTGTAGGAACGCACGGCGTTACGTGTGCGGCTGGGGAGAGGCCCTTCGTTTAGGAGCCTACGCGGATGCTGCTTGGCCCGTGCATCTCATCCGACGGCCGTCTGGGCATCCACGAGGGCGATGCCAGGGAGACCACAGAACGGAATACGCGGTGTGCACTCTGGGAGTGTAGACGGGAATTAATGCATCGTCGCTACAGACAGTTTATATATTTGGCGGCATCCATCTCTACAACATCTAAGCTCCCTAGGATTGCTGGCCTATGATTCATCCACGTCACGGTCCCACATTTCAGTGACACAGGTTTGGTTTTTTCCTCGTTGCTGCGCGACACGGGCCCGCATTTCAGTGGCACAGCGTGGGCCCGCAGGTGGGCGCGCGGTGGCCCTGGAGTTTGTTTGCGCTCTCCCCAATCCCCTCACGTCCCGCACCTCCAATCCCCTCGCGTCTCTCTCCCCAATCCCTTCTCCTCCTCCCATGAACTCCACCGCCGCCGTGAGCTTCCTCCTCTGCTGCCGCTGCCTCTCCTGCTGCGTCGCCGACCGTCTCCGTGCCTGCAAGGTCGCCTTCGTGGGAAGCAGGGGTGGTGGGTGTGAAGGAGCAGGGAGGGCAAAGAGGATGGTGCTGGAAGGAGGAGCAGCCAGGTCGGAGATGCAAACGGAGCTCGTGTCTCCCCGTCGGCGAGTGGACGGAGCCAGGCGGGACGGCCGCGGTGCCCGGCGGGAAGAGGCGCTGGAGGATGAGGGCGGCGAAGCGGAGGGCAAGCGGAGAGCAGACGGAGCCGGACAGGGACGCCATGGTGCTCGGCGGGGGGAGGAGCGCCTCCCGGACGAGGCCGGCAATATGGACGGTGGCGACGACACGGGGAACAGCTGATTGAGGTGCCCTAACCCTAACTCTCCATTTGCTTTTTTTCTGATCTGGTCTTGGTGGGTCTTCCATGGCTCTGTTCGATAGAGTGGGCGGAGGTATTTACACAAGGGCTGCTGATGGTGGTGCTGATCTTGTTGGCAAGTTGAGAGGAACATTCCTGAAGATGATCCCAGGAACCCAGCTGTGAGTTCTCTTCTCCGCTTTGGCCAATAATTTTGGGGAAATTACGGGACAATGCTTACAACTGTATGGTGACTATCATGCTTCATGAATTATCCTTTGCTGAACTGGGAACTCTTGTTTGCAGGTGATCGTTGAGAACGTTGGTGACAATGTTGGTGATATTGCTGGAATGGGATCAGATCTCTTTGGATCATACGCAGAAACTTCTTTTGCTGCTCTTGTTGTTGCATCGATCTCATCTTTTGGAATCAACCATGATTTCACTTGGATGTGCTACCCACTGCTTGTGAGTTCTGTTGGCATCATTGTCTGCTTGATTACCACACTCTTCGCAACTGATTTCTTTGAGATAAAGGCTGCAAATGAAATTGAACCTGCTCTAAATAAGCAGCTCATCATCTCCACTGCTTTGATGACTATTGGTGTTGATATAATCAGCTGGTTGGCCCTTCCAGCTAAGTTCACCATCTTCAGATTTGATGCTCAGAAGGAAGTAGCCAACTGGTAATATATTTCCCAATTTTTGTTATTCATGTCTGAAATGTGTACTCATTTCTGATTATCTTGTCTTGGCTTCTGAGGGGCTTGTTCTTCTGTGTGGCAATTGATCTGTGGGCTGGTCTCATTATTGGGTTTGTAGACAGAATACTACACTAGCAACGCCTACAGGTAAGGAATCTGTTAGTTTCAGTTAAATTATTTCTTTATCATTCTGTGTTAGAGTGTCTTATCCCCCAACTATTTCCTTGAGGCAGCCCTGTGCAAGATGTTGCTGATTCCTGCCGAACTGGTTCTGCCACTAACGTCGGGCTTGCTTTGGGTTACAAGTCAGTTATCATCCCAAATTTCGCCATTTCTGTCAGCATTTACGTCAGCTTCACTATTGCAGCAATGTACGGCATTGCAATGGCTGCTCTCGGCATACTAAGCACAATGTCAACTGGTCTTGCTATCGATGCATATGGTCCCATTAGTGACAATGCTGGTGGAATTGCTGAGATGGCTAGCATGAGCCACAGAATCCTTGAGAGGACTGATGCTCTTGATGCTGCTGGCAACAGTACAGCTGCTATTGGGAAGGTAAACTTTCGCGCTGTGCGTTTGTTGGTTAAACTCCTTTTTTACTTCGTTACTGTTATTTTTGGCACATCAGGAAGTTCAAAGTATTTGATAAATACATGGGCTATTAGATTTGCCCGGAATTAGGCAGTGTGAGATTGGTTTACTGTATTATTTGTCTAACTCCAGTCATGTATATACTGTTGCAGGGTTTTGCCATTGGATCCGCTGCTCTGGTGTCGCTGCCACTTTTCGGTGCTTTTGTGAGCAGAGCCGGTGTGCAGGTTGTTGATGTCCTTTCTCCAAAGGTATTCATTGGCTTGCTTGTTGGAGCCATGCTTCCCTACTGGTTCTCTGCCATGATCATGAAGAGTGTTGGAAGTGCTGCTCTCAAGATGGTTGAGGAGGTTCGCAGGCAGTTCAACACCATTCCTGGACTGCTGGAGGGAACTGCCAAGCCTGAATATGCCACCTGTGTCAAGATCTCTATTGGTGCTTCTATCAAGGAGATGATGCCTCCCGGTGCTTTGGTCATGCTCACGCCCCTCATTGTTGGAACCCTCTTTGGCGTGGAAACTCTATCTGGTGTTCTGGCTTGTGCTCTTGTCAAAGGAGTTCAGATATCCTAAACCTTTCTTTTCTTCCTTCCTTCTCTCTTTCTTTGATACCTCTGAGTCCGTTGAATCTAAGCATTTATCTTTTTTCACCCTGACAGATTGCCATCTCTGCTTCCAACACTGGTGGTGCATGGGACAACGCAAAGAAGTACATTGAGGTAATGGTCTTGAATTCCCGATTGATTGTTGACTGTACATTGAGGAACCACAGTTTGTCATGTTTCAACTTCTGTCATCAACTTATTCGCTACTTGTTTCAGGCTGGCAGCAGTGAGCATGCCAGGTCGTTACAGGGTTTAGATAATTGCTATGTGAGGCAGTCCTAACGGGAGGAAGAGATCCTCACATGCTTCTCTAACATAAAAATGAGAAATTTGTATGGGAAGTATATTTATCTTCTGTTCTTTTCTTAAGTTTCCATTGGAAATATTGTTCTTTCAGTGTGACAGTGTTATTGATTTGCTGGGATGACTTGGTTGCTTATTAAAAGAAATTTGTAACATTCAAATGCTTAATATGTGGGACATTGAGCAAGAAAATTGACGAACCCGACTCTAGCGAGATGATACAACTGACTGTATCTTTAGTTCTGGTTATAGATTTACTAGCCTCTTCTGTTGTATTTGAATGTGTATTCTGACTGCCTGGGCCTTTAGTTTGTTTAGTTTATTTGGTCACCTAAGGCAATTCTACATATGTTTTTAGGCGTGTGCCAAGAATTGTATTTGGTCTCAGAAACTTTGGGTGCCCTACATAATTTTGTTTCTAGGCTGCATGCTATTTCTTTCCCTGCTCTATTACTTGCCAAATTTTCGCATGGACCATGTTTGTTGCTGCGCGGGAATTCACTGGACAGTTTAGTTATTGGCTTAAAGAGAAGGGATTAATTAGAGTGGCTACTATTAGCTATTTATTTCTAAACCTCAATGTGCTCATGGGATGACAATTAGATATGGGCTCAAAATTCATGGCGGCCTAAGTTTATGTACGGTGTATGCTTCCAAGTGCTCGGTACCATCCAAGTGTTGATACCTATAAGGTAAAGGCTGGGTTGGATCCTCGGTTTCTAAATAAATCCCAGAATGTTGTACTTCACTGAAATGTCATTCTGAAAGCTTTTTGATAATGACTTAGTTTCTCAGTACTATTCATCTAGGTATTTTTTCCTGCCATATGCATCATGCTTGATCTGAAAATTTGTATTTAGAGAGCACTATTTTTGTGGTTTTGTCGGATAATTGGTTTCATTCACATGGCTAATAACAACTAAAATTGTACCAATGGATGTGCAACTCGGTTTGCTGAATGGAAGATAAAGAACCAGTTCATTCCTTCAGGGGCAGCCATGAGTGTATTAGATTGTTCCGCCATCCTTGCCATCGTCGCCAAGTTCACCACCAATACTTCTTGTACTCTCTAGAGTATTTCCTCCTTGGCATTCTTAATGTCTCAGTCAACAAGCAGTGTGGAGATGAACTCTTAAATTGGATAGTGGATGTTGTCTTGAAGCACATAGCCACAGATTTCTCAGTCCTACCAAATAGGTTTTTTTAGCCAAGTGATTTCCCCCCAATTTCCATCAAATAGGTATCGATCTTCCATCCATGTCTCCGATTTGTTGATTTGTTTTGTGTTACAGAAAGGAGTAGATAGAGAGGCCAACTAATTTTGAAGAATGATATAACCTGCCAGTTCATATCTCTTCTCTAATTGGAGACACATAGTTTGTCTTCAAACACAAATTGCCCTGACATATAAACTGGTATTGATCTCCTCGCCACCGAGTAACTATCACTTTCCTGGAATTACTTACATGTCATGGGAATGTAGATATTGGTTTGGTTAGAGTAAGATATTTTAAACATTCGAATATAGTTCAGTTAATCACTTTAAGCATAGCTATATATGAAGTGGTTTAAAAAACTAAGGAAAAATATATGTGTGACTTGTGATATCAGTTTCCAACATATGCAATCTGTATTTTATAATGCACACTGTATCTGGCAGCCTATTGGAATATTGGTGTATTTTTATAAAGGTTGTAAACATTTACTTTTCCTTCAGATCCAAATTGATTAAATGTATCAGTAGTCTCATTCATTCTACTCTCACTGCTTGGAAACTGAATATTGTGGACTGCTGCTTCGTGTCAGACATCAAACATGTAAATGATTTGAGCTCGAAGTGTTGACCAAAATGTTACAAAGCTTCAGATCTTGAGTGGCAAACCAGGCTAAACTGAAAGTTGTCACTACTGCTTCATGTCAGACATCAAATCTGTACATGGTTTGAGCTCCAAGTGTTGAGCAACATGTTACAAGCTTCAGATCTACCATTGGTTGACAAATCAGGCCAACTCTTATGCTCAATTGGCTAATGCATACTACTTCTATAACCAAATGTAACTAAAACAAACTTTTGTTGTTGTTGAGTATACATGGATTGGCATATTTATTTGAGCAAATATTTGAAGTATAACGCCTTCACAATTGTCATGTACGTGTTTGACCAGGCCTTTAGTTTTATAACAGTTATGGGTGCATAAGTTAGTCTCCCTGTAAAATATGAACATGCTTTCTTCTTTGCTGAATCTGAAACGATATCATGAGTCCCTCTCATACACTGATTTCGAATTAATTTGCCTGAGGTATTTTATGATCTTTTGTTTGTTCGGCCTCGCTATCGGTTGTGTATGATAGGTAGGATGAAGTAAACCTAATTAAGAAGGTCCTCTAATCATCCCAATTTCCTTTGATACAGTACTTCTGATTCTGAAATTTACGCAAGGTTTTTGCCACCTTTGTTTTGCAGTCTTGTGCTATCCTCCCATCCTACATGATTCAAAGCATAGAGCTTGACGGTGGTCATGATGTGGTAATCTTATTGTTCCAAGCTATGCCAGCGGTCCTCTACATGATGCATTAGCAACACTTGTGACAATTTTCTTCTCTCACCACTTTCTTTTGATATTTATATCTGGTTATTCATTTGAGTATTGACTCCGTTTAGACTCTGATTTTTTGTACGGTAAAGCAATGAGGTGCTGGTTAAAGCATTGTGATTATGAGATATCTAATATGTGACCTTTATTTGTTCGTCAGACATATTCTCCATCTGAATTTTGCTTTCCCCAAGAATTACACTCCTAATATGGATAGCCAAGAAAGCTGCGGTTTTTAATTGGTTGGTTCTATTTTGGTAAAGAGTAGACCACCTAAGATGGTATTTATTTCACATGTACAGAATCAACAAAGATTTTTTTTTTGTTCTGAATCATGATAATTCTTCTCACTGGATGCTAAGAGAAGAGGAAATGGTGCAGTCGGGGTCAAAGAATAAAAGAGCTCACTCCAATAACTTAGTCCACCACTCTGGTTATGCTACGGCTCGATGAAGTGCACTTTCTACCTAACAGCTAATTGAACATAGTTTGTGAAAGACGGGAAAATATAAGGTGGTAATTTTTTTCTTCCTGTCTATTGGATAAGAGTTCATTTAGTCTTCATTGTTCCCATTTTAAAAGGGTCTACTCCTTAGATAGGGAGTTAATGTGGATATTCTTTTGCTTCTTTTGGATGTGTCCAATTTCTAAACAAGTATAAGCTTTGGATATATATGCCACGCCTATATTGTGAAACTATAAACGAGTCTTCCAATTTTTTTTCCAGAAATTGTAGTGTTGGGAATTTGACTTTCATTATTCTCTCATCGATCTGGTCGGGCGGGCGCAGCAACGCGCGCCTTCTACTTCTAGTTCATATGAATTGGAACGGAGATTTTCTCTGGCCGGTCAAATTTCGAAGCTGACTTACACATGTACTAATTAAGTACGTATCAAAATATAAGATGTTTTAACATTTTTGTAATACGGATGTATCTAGGCGCATATTAGTGTGTAGATTTACTTATTTCAGCATGTACTAGCAAAACATGCCCGTGCGTTGCAACGGGAGAAAGAAAACATAACTCCGTACAAAGTAAGTTCTCATGCTATAGCCCAGAAACCAACCAGGCGTGTGCCAGGGGCCACCACCAACATAGCGATATGCCAACATCGACATTTTCACCCCACTCTGCGAGCACCATCACCTCCCTCGGGGTCAGGGAGTGGAGGTAGACGGAACAATCATCGAGCGAGGACTCGGGATGCGGATCGACCTTAACAGACCCAAATTTTCCAAATTGTGAAGGTGGTTTGTTTTCCTCGTAAGGTTCTTGTTTTGTTCCTATTGAATTTCAATCTCTAAATTTGTGTTCCATAATTCCATTCCTCGCTACCCAAATAGAGCATGTATACTAACCTATACTGAAAAGCTCTTGTAGTATTTCCTCCCATATGCCAGACCCAACAAAGAAATCCCAATCTGGAAATTAGGATTTGGTTCATAACATCAAATTGATGTTTTTTTGTTTCTTTCTACCCGATTACTCGTAACTCTGTGTTCCAGGGGACAAAACTAATTTCGAACATACAACTGAATCTAAATTAAACGCATAACCAATGTGGTAATGCATGTTTCTTTTTTCTGGCAGGTACGTAAGTATAGTCCCTAGAAAGGGCTGGAGTTCTGAACGATTATCCAAGCAGTTCACTCCTCGTCTACGTAATTAGCCTAGCCCGAAAGTGCCCGTGTCCAAAATCCCTAGTCCCCTTCTTCTCCTCCAGAACTCACTACAGCAACAGCCAGTAGCGCCTCAGCTTCTGCCTCAAATCCCCTGTTCCGATTCCCCACCCAACGTAAGTACGTAGTAACCATTGTCCCGCGTCGTCGCCTCTCCTTTTGTTCACTCCACGGGCATCGATGGTGGTGGCCTCCGCCTGTATCTGGTAGACGAAGCCCCACCTCCTTCTTTGAGCTTTGCTTTCCCCGTACTGTCTCTCCGTGGTATTGACACAAACACAGCAGACAGCAGACAATTTTGCCCTGCGACGTCCGTGGCCGTTCCGCCGGCAAGCTCGACAACCTCGTGATTCAGAAATAATCCCCATCCAATCGGCATTCTAGAGGCAGCAACACCGGGCCAAACCCCAAATCAATTCCCAAACCAGACGAACATGTCGGGGCTAGTCGCTGTCATCCACGGCGTCCAGCAGTCCACGCGGCGGTAGACCACGGCGTCCAACCGTCCACCACGGCTCTCAAACACAACTTGGACCGGCGCCGCTCGACCGCATCCATGGCGCGCTCGAACGTCGGCGCAGCCCTGAACTCCGTGACCCTCATCCTTCCCGCAACCTTGCTTAACCCCGGCTTCTTCCCAGCGCGTCCGGTGAGGGCGCCCGGCTCGGCCTCCCATCTTCTTTTCTCTGTTCTCTCATGACAGATAACATGATGCTAGCGTGTGCTAGCAGACAGAGTCACGAAACGTTATTTTTTTTTAACCGTTATTCTCCAAAAAAAAAAAAACGAAAGGGTATTTCACTTATGGGTGGCAGTAGTGGGTAATCATGTTCAATTTTAGGGGTATTTTCGACGACGTACGAGAAAAAGACTTAATGCTTTTATTATTAGGTATAGATGTAGTCTCTATTGAAATGTCTAAAACATCTTATATTTCGGTACGGATGGAGTATGTCCTATTCATGACGTCATTTTTTTTAACGGGAAGCAGCGAGGGTGGAGAAAATCTTCTTACGAGAAGATCTCGACAACTATATCTTATGAGATGGGCCCTTTCCCTGTTGTTTCCATCAACTACCGAGCATAATTCAGTGCTTAACTAAGAATTCCCCCCCCCTCGCCCGTTGCATTGGAATGCATGTGCATGTTTACTAGTCTCCCGAATAGAGGCTTTGGACGAGGAACAAGTTCTATCCTACGACTCACATCATGATCTCACTAGCTGGGTTCCATGCAGTACATCGCATCTTTTGGAAAAAAAAATCTTCATGAGTGACTATTTCGGGCATACAACCCTAGCCACGGCAAGCCGCCGCGTGCTCAGAGCGATCTCCGCATCATCCTCTTCATGAACTGGGTCACTGAAGTCATTTTCCCGAGGTTGGGCTGCTCATATCGTCGATATATCCTACCTCACCATCGTTGTACGTACTCGTCAATGCACTGCCAGTTGTCGAAGAACGCATATCCAACATCGGTCAGCTAATCAAAAATAGGAAACCCCAAGCCTAACTCGTGCCGAGAGAGAACACCGGTCGGACAAGTAGATACCATAAGAGAATTTTAAATTTGAGAGTGATTCTCTAGCATCCAAATCTTTATGTTTTGAACAACGTGTTGGACCTAAAACCTCTTGGTTTCAACGTGGTATCATACCTTGTTGAAATAAGAGCACCAGCCGTTGCAAAATGGGGCGGAATAATCAAACAGGCAGTATCATGTGTTCTTAGCCGTATGATCATAGGTTAAATCGCTATGAGCCACACGATCTGCACTAGCTAGCTTCACTCTGCGTGCACCCCATTTGTGTTTCTTCAGAAAAAACCTCTATACAGTTTAGTTTCAGTAAATTGAATGATTCAGAGAGATTCCCACATGTGGACGGTCTGACCACGCCGTCACCCCAAACCCCCATCGTCTGCCGGCCGGAGAGACCCGACATCACGGCCAGCGGCGAGGTATGACGGTGGATCCAAAGCTTCACGCTCTCGCTGGCAACGGAGAAGTAACGCGGGGGCCGCGACGGGGAAGTGCGGCCACGCCATGGCTGCAACGGCGAGTAGCTCAGGTCTGCCACGCCGAAGAGGCGGCCACGGCGTGCGGGATGGAGGGTGGCATCATGCAGGAGCAGCGTAGTAGCAGTACTAGCAACTGGGAAGAAGATAATGATAAGGACGTGCGGACATAGAGGGGAAATTTGGAACTGAAGACTCGATCGACAGCGATAGGTCAGGATGGACTCTTTTGCCTTGTAAACAGTGCATTCGATCGATTCCCAAAGGACCGACAAATTAAGCAAAGCTATATACTCATACAGCTCTAGAGTTTTACTCACAGAAACAAAAACAAAATAAAATGAAGAGCCGCAAACTACAAGGAAGCCTTGTTCTGCTCAGCTAGCTAGCGAGCACGGCGATGGCTTAGCTTAAGTAGAACCGTATATGGGTCTACACTCAGTCGGCGATACGTTCAACCGGCGGGAGGTGGGCAGCCAACGTGTGGGCTATGCGTGTTGCAGGACCTCCTGGCCCTCCCAACAGCCGCCGCCGATAGCAATGCCGGGCGGGCGGCCGGACGACGGGCTCCCGTCGCCTCCGACCACCTGCGCCGCCCTCCTCGTGACGAGGAGCGCTGTGATCACCATCAAGATCGTCACCGGTGCAACAAAGTTCGACCGCATCGTCGTACGCAATGCCATACAGCGTCGTTGTACGCCAAGGTCCAAGGAGCTTATATATATAGCGGGAAAAGTACCAGTGCAATGGAGAGTTTCATGAGAGTATATATTCTAATAAATGGGAGTGCGCGTGTAGACGTTACGTGTTCAGCTGGGAGAGCTCCGTTGGCAAAGGGGCCTACGCGGATGCTGCTGGGACCGTGCACCTTTCCTGCCGGATCCGACGGCCGTCCGAGGGTACACGAGCCTTGCCCAGGAGACCGCACAACGCAAGAAGACGGTATGCATGATGTCGATCTGGAAGCGTATACGTATGTACGTCCAATTCACGTCCACGTCCACGTCCTCATGTGTTATGAATACTCCATCCAATATTACAATGCGCTATTTAATTTCGTTGGTCAACGACGTACAATTCTGACGATGATTTATATTTATAATATGTTCACAAAATTAGTATAATAATATATGAAATGGAAGAATTTTCTAAAACGAATTCAGCGTTACCATATATTTTCAGCCCATATAATTTAGTATGTATTAGTAGTCAAAGTCAAGTCTCGAATATCATCACAAAATAACGCGCCTTATATTTGGAACGGAGTGAGTACTGAGATTCATGTTAAATAGAGAAAAGTTGGCTAGACAATAGGGTTAGTTGGATATAAATGCCATTCCAATTCATGTGATTTCAGAAAATGTCACTGCAATTTCCAACTTTATAAAAAAATGCTACTCCAATTAGCGAATACGTTACACACTCCAGCCATTTGAACTCATTTCCTGTAATTTTTTTGTCAAATAATCATCAGGTATTTTGGGTCGGACGAAATTACCCATGGCAAACTGAGCTCATCATCTCCTCCACGAGCTCTGAAGGCCGCGTGCGCCTCTCGATCTGGGGTGCCTTGAACCAAACCGACGAGCTCACCACGAGCATCGTCGCCTCGTCCTTGTCCTTCCAACCAACCATATCGTGACGGGCGAATCGGGCAGTTCTTTGTCATCTCCGGCCAAGGCATCGCATCCCCATGTGATCTACCACTGCTCTGTACCTTGCGCACGCCAGCGCCGTTTGGTCATCGACCCGTGTCGCTCGAGTTCGTGACTGTGGCAAAGAGAGAGGGAAGAGAAGGGCGTGGTGCCGGAGGTGGTTTTGAGCTGCATGGTGGCAACAGAGGGTTCGTAGGGTGGTGGCATGGGCCGCCGGACAAAAGTGTTGTTGTGGCGGCTCTGTTCCGATATTTCATTTTCATTGTTTCTCGGTGTTGTTGTTATAGATGGGAACAAGATGAAGAACGGGGTAATATCGTCTGACGCAAAATACGTGATGAATATTTGACCAATTTTTATTTGACCAAATGGATACCCTGGTATTTTTTATATGTATTCCTGAATTGGAGTGGCATTTTCAAAAGTTCAAAATTGTAGTGGCATTTTCAAAATCTCATTAATTGGAGTGGCATTTAGCCAATTAACCCCAAAAATATATAGATGGGTCTACTGGTGATAGTTTGCTAAGCTCAAGAGTCTGCTATTTACTGACTCGAGTTCCCGAAATCAATGGGCTGAAGAGGCGGCTACAATGTAGTTGCACATCAAGAACATTAATTTGGAGTAAGTCCATATGTACAACATGATGAAGTTTTTTAGAAACTAGAAGGAGCCCCCGCGCGGTGCAGCGTGAATATTTTAGGAACTCTATAATGCGAATGAAAGGGTATACAACACATGAAATATGAATTTATCTATGGAAACACACAAGATCCAATTGATCATGGTAATATAGTGAATAAATTAATGGACGTGACCATGTTTTGTATTTGATCAGTTAAAGGTTGTTAAGAGTCTGCAATGTACCCAAGTGATATAGATAGGCTAGATTCAACAGACTAAAATAATTGATGATGTAGATAGCTCGCATTAATATATCGCCTTCACGTTTCCGCATAATTTTTTGTATATATTTTAAGCGGTTACATATATAAGAGCACATGATCTCAAATAGCAGCTACTACCTATGCCACAAATCTAAGACATTCCGTTGTGCTGTTTTAGCCCTCCAAACGTTTTATATTTTTGTACAAATTAAGTTAGTACATCATTTTTCAGCATTGAAATGTAACAGGTATATATGAAGATTCGCTTGGTTGGCTTAAGAGATTTAGGGTGAAACTAATTATGGTGCTCCAGTTACACATCATTTAATTGTGTAATGGAATCTGTGGCGGAGCTTGGGCTATACATTTAAGGGCCCGGGGGTGGTGCCAAATGGGCTGAAAGGAGCAAAATAGCAAGGTTTTTGGCTAAACTGGGGCCAAATGCTTTAAATAATAGTGAGTCCTTCACAGATTTACAGTGGGGAGGGGGGAGCTGGTAGCAACTTAGCCTGTCTCTGAATGGAAAGAGGTATAGATGTCACGAGAACATCTGCCTAGTTGGAGAAAAGAATAAAAAGAAGCATGACTACATATCTTCTCTTATTTATTGATCAAGGGAAGATGGTTTCACATGTTAATTTCATAGTCAAAAGTTTGAGTCGAGTGACTGTATTAACTATTACGTATACACTAAAATAAGCCCTTTATAGCATGTTATTGTCAACACCTTTAGATGACGTGGAGCGTAGCCCCAAAAGAAGGTTGCTTTCTCGACTACTCTACATGCCCTTTTTAGGAAGCATATTTTGTTTTTTTTTTTCCTTTAGCGGACAACTACGTGCACATCTTTGGATGGAGGTGGTAGCGTGACATCATCACATGTCTCATTTCCGACAACAACAAGTCAAAACTATTGATGACAACATATTAGAATGAAATAAAATTAATTTTTTTGTTCCTACGTTGCGTGGACCGCACCTAAGAAAATTCATATTGTGATGTGCTCTCTTTTGATGAAAATATAAAATTTATTTTTCATGATTCATGAACCTTTTTTAATCTAATTTTGCTCTGAGGTAACCTATATCTCTTGTAAATAGCATAATTTAGTCACGAAGTTAGCTAACAATAGTTACATTGCAATCATATATTGGACCTTGGAGTATCTTCTTATATAAGATGCAATCCAATTGCTAGGTAGCATAATTTATAGTTTCTCATGCATGTTCAACACATTCGACAATGTTTGAATTGATGATGGAAGAGTTGCACTTGGGAGTTCTATCCGAAGTTCAAATGTTGCGAGATTCATCTCTTTTTTCTCTTTTCTACACGACTTAATAATTCATGAGGAGCCTTTATTATTTGATAACAACAGATAAATAATAGTCAGATAAGCACCGACACAATATGCAAAAAAAAGGTTTTGAAATAGAAAGCATAATAACTAATATCGTTTGTTGATTACTACAAAGAATCAAGAAAATATCCAGAATTAGTTTGTTGAAAAAGATGCATAGATGTTATCCTCGAGTACATGTTTATAAATATTTGAGTGATACATTGTTTTGGGCTTCTATGTGGTAGTCACATGTAGAACAAGGAGTCAAAAGGTCACTTTTAGACAATGGTTACCTTTTTCGTGTACATTTTAGAAAAATAAATCGCTAACTTCTAAAAGTTTGAATATTCATAAACTTTATACTTTCAAATTCCCAACTTAAGAAATTTTTTCAAAAACTTAAAGCTGAAAAAATCCAGCATTGCAAACTTTTAGACCTTCCAAATTTCTTGATTTCAAACTTTCAAAAAATATGGAATTTTTAGAATTTGAAGATATTCAGTCTTTCGTAATTCCAGTTTTGGAATCAAACTTTCACAAAATATACAACCTGAAAATCGAGAGGGGGTAGTGAAAGGCCCACGGGTAGACGTGAAAACGCAAACTCCATTTACTGTTCATGAAAAAAATATATGAAAATAGATAAATATAGACATACTATTTTGCAATAAAAAATTGCAGTGGCCTCACTCTCTAATGATTTATATATTATCAACAACAAATATAGTACAATATAATTTTTGACACAAAAACAGTAGCGAAGGCCACATTTATATATTATCAACGACTAATACTTTACAATATAATTGCTGAGAACTTTGTTTCAACAAAAATAATAATCAAATGAGATTAGGTTGTACCCTAAAGATTTCTAAGGGATCTCTCCATATGCAAAGCGTTTTATGACAGTCCCCCCCCCCCCCCCACCACCCCATCGATCATTAGCTCATCATCCCAAAAGAATATGATGAATACAAAACATGTTATTTGTATCTGGTCAATTCTATCTAGTGGTTACCCATTAGGGAATTTCCTACTTAATTTTTTTTGGAATGGTTCCTTCCCCTATTATTCCCTTTTAGGTAGAAAAAACTCCACTATTGGACTAGTATCTTCACCCTTCTATTTTTATTTTTATATTTGGAACTTCAAATTTTATTTTTGGCTATTTGAACCTTCAGAAGTTGCAAAATTCACAAAATTTAAAACATCAAAATTTTGAAACTTTGAAATTCTTGGAAATTTTAACATTGACATAACTCTAATTTGTTAGTCCAGAATTACGGAGCGACTTAGGAGAAGGGCGAAAGAGAAAACCACATGGGCTACGTCCGCACTATTTTGTCCTTGTCTCCATTTGTCCTGATTTCCATAAAGCTCGCAGCGCCCAGGCATAGCTTACTCATTTTACAAAAGATAGATATAAACGACCGGATATTCATAACGGTGCATGGGTCTAGATGCACCCACTATGTATTTTATTTTTAATTTTTTTTCAGAATGTCAAAAATTCCGAAAAAAAATCCGGATGCAAATTACAGCGTGATGTGTTAGCACAAAAATTGACATGGTGAAAAAACTTTTTTTGCAACCTGTACAAAAAAGACAAATTTCGGACACGTACATATACTTTTCGGTATGTCCGAATTTGTCTTTTTTGCACAGGTTGCAAATTTTTTTTTCACCATGCCAATTTTTGTGCTGAGTGCAAATATGTTGGACTACATGCAAATATTTTTTTCGAATTTTTTGACATTCGGATTTTTTTTTTCTGGCTAGCGGGTGCAGCTGCACCCGCTAGCCAAATCGCCGTGTCCTATAAACGACCTACAAATTAATTCAAATGTACTAAAAATAGTCCTTCCAATTTAAAATGTGTGTCGTATTTTTAAACTAGAATTAGTTCTATACTGGCATACTGCGACACTTATTATGAACAAGATGTGGTATTAACCAATTGCTACGTGGCACAGTTTTTATTTGAATGAAATGCCTCTTAGGTTATTTAACCTAAGTAGATGTTCAGGGCCTGGTATTAAGATGGAGTATGAAAACCAAAACTGGGAGAAACTGAAATTGGTGTGGAATAGCAAGGATGTTGTTTGGAGGCCTACGTAATCGGTTGTTGCAATATCGGCCAATACCAACCTGTGTTTCAATGTTTGGACGTGCAAACCATAGAATTGAGAATTTTGAAGGATTCAGCAATGGTGCAAAAGGAAAGAACGCAAAATATGAACAACTGATATAGCTTCGGGCGGATACAAATATCAGCACATGGCCACAAGCATCTAGAGAATTAAGCTTTAGAATCAGCTGGTCCTTGCACGAAGTCTTTGCGCATGCTGGAGCTGATTGCTTCTGGAGGCAGTTGCCACTGCTCCCCCTGTCTACAGCTAGATCTGGAGGCAGTGAATGAGAAGGGAGATGAGGGGCCTCCGCGCCGTGTTCGGGGAGTAGCGACGGCGAATGGCGGACGTCGCCGGTGGGGATGGGAGCGATGCGGACGGGCGGCTTATTGAAGAAGTCTGGAGCTGAAGGTGATGAGGTAGATCCTCGGAGAAACGGCGAAGGAGGAGGATGGCCAGAACATGGCACACCGGCGTGGGAATGGAGCCGCCGTCACCTAGCGCTCCTCTCGCCGCCGTAGCCTCTTCCTCTTGTCGTCTCGCGGCTTGAGGCATGGGGCTCGGTATTACTTACGGGCCCAGTACTGACGCCCAAACTATACACATGAGCAGAAATCGGCCCACACACACATTCGGCCCTTGGCGGTCCATCAGCGTCTCAATCGGCGGCGGGTGGACAACCAACGTGTGGGCTGTTTGTGCCGCAGGACGACCCTGGTCCTCCTCCCGCCACCGCCAGCCGCCGCTGGCACAAATGCCGGATAAGCTGGACGACGGACTCGCCGGGAACGGCCTCTCCGGCGCATCTTTCGCCGCCCAGCACCCGTACCGCCGACCTCTGCGTGACAATGATCAACGCCGGGAGCACCATCAGGACCACCGCCGCAACAGACCTCCATCGCATCGGCATCGTCTATCCAATGCTTGTCGCCGGCCGATCGCTGGTGTTCGTCCTAGCTCGAGATGCTTGTGGTCTCTACACTGTAGCACAGAGGAGTTTCAAGAGCGATGAATGGTGTGCCGCAAAACCTCGCGCCTGTACGTCCGTTTAAAAGGGTGATCGGAGACGGAGAGGCCGGCTGGCGTCGGATGCGTTTTGTTTGAACACCGGCCGCAGAGCGCGCGCATCCATGTATGCCTATGTTGCGTCTTACGTACGTCTGCGGCAGACAATACTGCGGAGAAGTCTGCGTGCAAGACCATCGAGTGGACGCCCCTGGTTTTTTTTTTTGGTTCGATGCCTAGAAACATTGCTCGTCTCCAGGGTCCCGACACAAAGTCTGAACTGATGCCGCCCGTTAACCCCCAGTGACACCCCCAAAGTTTTTTATTTAATTTAAAACAGCACTCGAATTTAATTAAACAAAGGGCCAAATTATACAAATGTATTCGGACAAACGGCCTTCGAATTTAAACACCACCCGTCAGGGTCGGCGGGCTGGGGCTAAAAGTCACTGCCGGACAAAAATGAAAACCACAAACAACGAAGAAGTGCGGACGGCTTAGCTTAACTAGCATTTGACTACAGTGAGTCAGCGATCAACCTGTGCCAGGTGGGCAGCCAGCGTTTGGGCTATGTGTTTTGCAGGAGCCCCCTGGCCCTCCGGACAGCCGCCGCCGCAGATAGGAATGTCGGCCGGGCGGCTGGACATCGGGCTCACTGGCCCCTCGGTCTCCTTCGACCACCGCCACCCGCCCGGCCGGCCTCGCCGCCACGAGGACCGACGTGATCACCATCAAGATCGCCACCGCTGCCACAAAATTCGAACGCATAGTCGTAGGCATGCCCTAGGCAAAGGAACCTACTCCCTCCGTTTTTTCATATAAGATGTTTTATTATTTGTTCACATTCACATATATCTAGATGTATGTAGACATATTTTAGTATGTATGTACACTCATATTAGTATGCATGTAGACAACATATTAGATAGCTAAAACTTCTTATATTTATGCACGGAGGAAGTAGTATATATATATATATATATATATATATATATATATATATATATATATATAGCTGGAACAATTACTAAGTGCAACGAAGAGATTCATGAGAGTAACTGGGAGTGATCGTCATCGCGGCCGTTACGTTTTGTTTGAATGCTAGCAGCCGCAGCCGCAGCCGCTCGCGCTTGTAAGACGTAACACACGCACGTTACGTGTTCGGCTAGGAGAGATCTGCCTGTATATGGGCCTACGCGGATGCTGTTTGGGCCGTGCGCCTTTCCTGCCGGATCCAACGGTCATCCGTGTGTACACGAGAGTTGGCCAGGAGACCGCAGAACGGGATACGGTGTGATGTATGGCAGTGTACACATGCGTCGTAGCAAACACAGGCATTTATATGTATGCAGCCGGGGAGCGACGTAGCTATGTTGATATACACACACTTGTTTTTAGTTTTTTCCTGGACTTCAAATTTAACCGGATGTACGGTACGTACATCCATTAATTTATAGTGTACTCCGGCCCCACAGAAAATATTTTTAATGTTTTATTACACTAGGAAACGTGTCTGTGCGTTGCAACGGGATACAAAAATCTACGACTCTGGAGGTTCCATTCAGTGTTGTTTATGGGAACAACGTTATTGGGTGGGCGGGAGAGAGGGGGAGGTGCCTATCTCACAAGTACAGATAGGAGAAAGGAGAACAAAACGTAGTCATGTAAGGCTGTAACATCAGTAAAACGACTGATCTATGTGGAATAAAATGTTGTGGTTCATGCACATGCATGTAACGACTCTGTAGAATCGTACGCATGTTAGCTCTGAAATCAGTCGCCTTGCTTGTGTTCACTTCTAACTTCTTCCTCTGCACGAATCCCGCACGCAACCATGGGTATCTAGCAGACGGATTTCAGTAGCCATGTGTGTGTTCTTGGACTCATCCCCTCTAGCTGTCATTGCTACGACCTAGATCAGGACAGAACCGGCCATGGAAGTGGTACACGGTGAGACCCTAGTGAGAAGCTCAAGATCTGCTGCGTCTGATCCCTGGCTCACCTCGTCCGTGCAGTTCATGGTCAACACGCAGGCGCAGACCACGTTCATGCAGCAGGGTACAAAGACGAACTCTAAGAATCCTGGCCGCGTCGCTGAGGTCCGTCGATGTGCACCGTCACCTGCCGGCCTCTCACCGCTACCGAGGCGCGCAGCGGGTGGTCGGAGACCATCAGCTAATGGGGATAGGGTGGCTGCTCCCGCAGTATTGATGATGATCTGGGATGCGCTCCGCGGGTGCAGCTGGAGTTCTTGTCCGCGTGCCCGGCCAGGTTCTCACCGGAAGTCCAAACCCGCGAGCCGGCCAATCCCGACAACGTCCTCGACTCGCATGGTGAAAGCGAAAAAGGCACCAGCTATGACTGCTAGGGGTGCTCCGTGCTCGATGCGCTGCAGTACTACTACTACTACTAAATATTGTTGATCCTTGGTTTGTCCATATCCGACCATGGCTGCCGAGAGCCCGAGACGACAGGGCGGTCATCCTGGACCGGGCTGGTCGTTGGCGACCTGGTCCCGGCGGCTCTTGTGGGTCTGCGAGGGCGAGGACGGCAGTTGGGAGACGAAGGGAGACGAAAAAAGAAAAATCAAAACGTTATGTGACTTACCGGTGGCATCGGTCACTAGTACAGGTCACTAGTACAGAACGACACTATAGCAACGGGGGCAAACCTTCTATGGCAACGGAGAAAGCATCCGTTGCCCCGCTTCTGATACTGATGTGAGAGCACCTCATTTATAACGGTTGTTTTATCCGTTTTCATTGTGGATCAAATATATTAAAAAAAAAAAAGCAGGCCACCGGCCACCACCGGTAGCGGAAGCCATATCACTTTTTTTTCTTTGTACATGATACAAATCAAGACACGTATTAAAATATATTCTTACCTAAGACAAAAGGTCTAATACACAGAAGACAAGGTTCATACAATACACAGATGTTGTCCTCTCGCAGAAAATAAAAAAAAATGCCAAAACAAGACTCGACGTATCAGCTTGCTTCTGGTAAAACTGAAGATCTACTCGAATTTCTGTCTTCTTGAGCGAGCACCTGAAAGAAATTGGAGAGCAAGCACCTGTAAAAATGGCAGCTATAATTTGCAGGAGTAAGAATAAATAATTACATGGATGACCGGTAGCTCAAATTAGAGAGGGTGAGAATAAACTAGCTAGCTATGGGTGAGAATAAACTAGCTAGAATTAACTGGAGAGGGAGAACAAGCAACATCACGTTGGAAGAGAGAAGCAGCAAGAACAAACGTGGAGAGAGAAGAAGAAGCTGCGCGCATAACAAATCGAGATCAGCGGCGGCAAGGAAAAGGAAATAGTTTGAGCAATAATTTCTTGATCCGTAACAGATAGAGTACTAAGCAACCATACCTATCTAAGCAATTTATTATTGGCTAAGACCAGCCGCGGCAAGGAAAAGAGGATTACCAGCGCTGATTTGCAAATCTCGCAGCAGACCTCGGGTAGCGGCCAAAGAACTCGCAATGGAATGGTCGATCTAGGCATCCAGCACCAGGAAACCGCGGTCCCGCAGGATCTGCATCTCCATCAGATCCGGCAGGAGCAGGTCTCGATCTCGAGTCAACGGTGGAAGGAGATTTCAGCCGGTGAGCGTGTGCGGCGTCTGGCTCCCGCTTGCTTGTCGCCGACCACTACATCCAGGCGCGCGCCCTTGAGCTTGTGCAGCGCGTGGCTCGCGCCGCTTATCGCCGGCCACCGCCTCCGTGTGCGCGCCCGTGAGCTTGTGCGGCGAGTGGCCCGCGCTGCTTGCCACCGGCAACCGCATCTGGGGGCGCGCACGTGAGCTTGTGCGGCGATTGGCCCGCGCTGCTAGTCGCCGGCCACCACATGACTTTGGGGACATGTGGGGAGAGAGGTGGTGTGTAGGGGCAGAGGACTAGGCGCGTGCGGCTGCGCGGAGAGGAAGGAGAGTGGTAGGATAAGGTTGGGCTAGGCTTTCAGAGTATTTATACTATACCGATAAATGGGCCGTTTGGGCTGATTGGTTTGCATACGGAGTTAGAATTACGACCGTTTCCGATATTATTGCAAACAGTCGAATTAATCCAACCGTTTCCGATGTGTCGCGGATTGCGGGAGCGGGCTCTTATTTTCCACGCTCGGGTTCATTTTACCGTTGTCTTTATACTGCCGTTTCCATAGAGGGGTATGCTTAGTATCGTTCTGTACTAGTGGGTAGGTAATTTGCATCAACTTTAGAGGTAGTTTCAACGACGTACCATTAGGTATAGATATATTCAACAATTTGTAGTCACTTCTATATATTTTTGTACCGGCATGCATTCAGATTGTGGAGGATCTCTCCGGTCTCTTTTCTAGAGCTTACATATGTATGCTAAGGGCAATTTCAACGCGGCGACCCAATTCGCGATAATCTTCATTCTATACTAAAATACATTTATGGCATGTATCTTTAGATGATGTGGGACGCTAAAAGAGAGCTGCTTTCTCGTTTTTTCTCTTTGATAGATACACATGTGCATACTTTGGATGGAGGTGAGTGCGTGTACGTGAGATAAGCATGATGGCAGGTTGCACAACAACATGCCACATTGTCGACAGCAACACGTCAAAATTACTGATGTCAGCATATCAATATTGAAATAAAAAACTAGACATTTTTTTATTTCCAAATAGGGTTGAAGGCTACATTGTGAGGACCATACTTATACGTGCGAAGTCGCGTGGTGGATGTGCTCTCTTTTGTCAGAAATTGAAAATATTTGTTCATGATTTACGAACCTTTTTATCTTTGATTTCTTTCGAAGGTAACCTAAATCTCATATAAATATTACAATTTAATAAACTATTTAGATCACGGTAGTTACCATAAAAATCATATATTCGAATCTCCGATCTATCTTGTTATATAATGGTTGGTAGTTAGCATATTTGATGAGTTTCTCAAGCATGTTCAACACTGCCAATAATGATTGAATTGATGATGGGAGAGTTATGCTTCACAATTTTATCAGAGGTGTTCAAATATGGCGAGGTTGCTTGAGGTTTTCTCTCTTTTCTACAAGGACGTAAGAATTCAAGAGGAGGCTTTATTATGTGATAACGTACAATAAATAAATAGGCCAATTTCATGACATTAGTTCTGAAATGTGTGGAGTAGTCACTAATTGTTTTTTCGATAACTTCAAATAAAAAATATAACAACTATAGAGAGTTTATTAAATAAGTATGCGTGGATTATATCCTCGAATACATGTTTATAAATATTTGAAAAATACAATATTAGTTGGGGGTGGGTTGTTATTTGTTGGCCACCTGCTGCACAAGGAACCAATGATTACTTTCACACAATGGTTACCTTTTCATTTTTAGTAATTTTCAGAAATACACGCCAAATTTAGGAAAACAAGTCTCTGACCTTTATAGTTTTGAACATTCGTAAACGAGAGACTTACAATTTTAAAATTTAGAAAATTTGATCCAGAAATTTCAAATTAAAAGTCAACTTTAATGAATTCATGAAATATTAGAATTCAAAAACTTTAGAACTATGGAATTTCAAAGTTTCAAAATTTTAGATTTGTTAATTCTTTTTAAATTGTAACTTTTAAAATTCTATACTTATAATTGTAAACCTTTCAGTAAATATCAACTTAAAAAGATAACATAAGTGAGAGGAACTAGCTAGCAACATACTCACGTGCTCATGGCAAGGCGTCAAAGAGCAATCACCATTGTTGTGTTTCATAACCCAATATGAAAATTGTTATATGTATCTATACTATTTTTCTTTACTATTGGTCGTGAATTAGTACGTTCGACTCCCGCAAACGGTAGACCATCGCTGGCTGTTTTTGTCCGGGCAATTTTACATTTACATGTGCCATGTCGGCCTAATAAACGGGGTCGACTTGTCAAAAAGAGGCTTAACGGGTCTAAAATAAACGATCATTTTTTTAACATTGTTACCCGAACCGGTAGTTTTTTCTGTAAAAAAACCGGTAGTTTTTTGAAAAACAAAACCACACCATATCCTCAATTGTGGTACTAGCTACTAGCACGTCTGAACAAATTACTTTAGCACAAACGAATCAAGTGAGAAATCTGAAAAACACAGTGATGATTTGGTTCGGCATAACACAAAACTTGTTAGCTGTTAGGCACCAAAGTAACAATCAGAGCACCTAACATTTTTGGACCTTTTGTGTCAATCGTTGAGAACCAACTACGATCTACTGAACAACTATTCCTAGTGTGTAGTGTAGCTAGGTCCTACTCTTCCGGATCAGAATTATAGTATGTTCTCCCCACTACCCTCGATCGTGTATATATATGTACCGATCAATAAAAAAAAATTAGTACAATTCAAACGCTACCTATCTTTTACAGTATCTCCCAATCAATCAATCATCGTCCTTTCCTTATAAAGTTTTGTAATTCAACACGAATCAGTTAGTACTTAGTAGTACTACCATTAACAAAATCACGTTCATTAACGCAAAAGATCCCATGCTCTATCTATACCTCTTATAAAACAAAACCCCACTAAGTTCATTTATGAATTTTCTATCTCTACATGCAGCATAGCCACATCATCAAATAATCACAGCCGTCGGATTCACTTCATCATCCGTTCATTTTTGTGGGCGTTCCGTTCAGCTCGGCACGTCTACGTACATTCAATTTTCCGCGTGTCAATCTGCACTGCTCCTTTCCGAACGCAACAAGCCTGCGGTCCCTGTTTGGCCTTCCTTCCACTATGTGGGCTCTATTAGACGTCATGACTTAGCCCATGGGCTTGCTTCGCTGCCAACCCAACACCAGGAAATAATCGATCTTTTGTTGTCACGGGCATAACGATGATCCGTTCATCTTCTCCAGTACCCCACCTCTGCTCCCTGTTCGCCTCCTCCACCAACTCTGCCGCACTAATGCGTGAGAAGCTGAAAGAACCATCACAGAGTAGGGAATCAAATAAATGGGGAAGAAACTGATAGTGGTAAATGAGCAACCGGCTTCGCCTTTATATACCTGGATCAACTCGATTCATTGCTATCCGTCACGCTGGTCTAAGCTATCCGCTCCCCCTTCTCAACCATCTCCCCCTTTCTATCACTAAAGCTTAATTTGGATTTTGCAGATTTCGACGCTGATGGCAAGGGTAATGGACTATCTGCCGAGGACGTCCAAAATTTTCCATACATTAATTCTGGATTTCGATAGCGTGCAGACGCCTTCTCCTTATGCATCTCCTGCGCCTGCAACTTCCATCCACGAGTGGCTCACCATATATATCTTTTGGTTTAGTTGGTATATATTATACTGATGTGCTCTTTATTTACGGTTATCTGCAGTTCTTGCAGGTCGCTGGATTAGAGAGAAACCTTAAAATCTGAGAAAACTGCTTCTATGATCATTTGTTTATAGTTGTCCAATTCTGGTGTGTTAAGAGATAATACGTGAGGTTAGTACTAGATTGTTTACTGATAGATTTGCAAAAAAACGAGTGCTCTGTTGGCTGATAGTTTGCAGCGCTCTTGGCAATCAGAAAGTGACTAGCTTTCCTAAATGTTCAGGGAGTTACGATCCCTCCTTTATTTTTCATCCAATATATCATCTCTGTTCATTCTGAATGCAGGTCGCGGAATTTACAAACTTGCTTTGTATTATCAGTTCTCCAAACTGTTATTCCGATGTAGTACGTCATGCTTAATTACTAAGGTAGTTAGAAAGGAATAATAATAGTTTCATTATCTCATTCCCACCATCTCGTGTACAATCTCTATTTTCTTCCTTTGTACGTGCACCACAACTTTTTCTCCGAGTATAAATGAATATATTTGTATTTCCTAGATAACATCAAGTTTCAAGCGTCTAATATTCTTTTATTTACAAAATAGAGTTTATAGAGAGATTCCCGCTGCAACGCGCGGGGTATTCTTCTAGTACTACTATAATAAACAACTCCAATCTTGAAGAAATAGGCTTTCGCCCCGCTATATTAATATAGCAACCACCCGAAACAACAATGAGGCCACTGCTGGGGCAAACAACACAGTCATGCCCAAAATAAAAGGAAGAGAAAAAGAAAAGAAAACAAAGCCGACACCGGCGGATCAACGAAAACGAAAGTGACCCATAGCGAAGTACGTACGCAGCCAGAAACCACAGGCCAGGCAGCCATGGCGCCGCCCATGCTCTACAACTCCCACAGGCGGAAGCCCTCCGCCGAGATCGAGCACCCGCGCAAGGTGGCCTCGCTGTCATTGGGAAGAAGCCGCCCGCCAAGGCCAAAGCGGGGCCCGCGAAGAAGAAGACGACCATGTCCAAGGCGCCCCGAAAGAATGCGCGGGCAGGCGCCAAGGAAGGCAATGCGGAGAAGTCAGTGGACAATGACGTGTGCGCGGACAAGCCCGACGAGGCCCTCAAGAAGGAGAAAGAGCCGGCGGCGGAGCTGGGGGCCAAGAGGCTGCTGGCCAAGAGGCGGGTGGAGAAGCCGAGCAGGGCAAGGGCCAAGGAGCCGGAGCCCGTTCCCCGGGAAGCGTCGCTGAAGTCCTGGCCAATGTGCAGCAGGTATATGCAGGAGACTTGTTTTATTTCTCGGTCGTGCTACTTCCCTTTTGTTTTAGTCATGTTAGGGGTGTGTTTGGTTTCTGCATCCCTCCGTTTTCCACTGTTCGGCACAACTTTTGGGCCTGTCTGGTTGCTCGGGTTGCATGATGTCTTTGGCCTAGGAAAGTCTGATTCGGCCGTTTCTCCAAGACCACTCTCGTGCAGTGTATTTTAGCACTGTTCACCAAGGAAACTTGGCTGAGTGGGTAGGAGACTTTTATTGCCCTCACCTCCCTTAGAGCATCACTAGCAGTGCCCTCAAACTGGTCAAACCCTCAAAATAACTGCTTTTTTGAGGGTTGAGGCCGAAACGAGGCGCGGAACAGAACCCTCAGACCCTTTAAGCCTCAAAAAAATTTGAAGGCCGAACCCTCATTTCCCCACTCGACCTGGACTAGTGCAGGTCCAGAGGCAAAACTGAAGGGCCCTTCAATCTGGTCAACGCGCGCTCGCGGGACTGAAATTTCCCCCAACCTCCCCTTCCTCCTCCTCGCGTCCTCCTCCTCGGGTCGACGAGCCCGCCGCCGCCCTGATTCATCCTCCACCGAGCTCGCCCCGCCGCCCCGACTCGCCGCCGGCCCTCGCTGCCTCGCCCTCCACCCCGATTCGGACGCCTCCGCCCCGATTCGTCTCCCTCCGCCGCCGACGAGCCCGCCCTGCCTCCCGTCCGCCTCCGCCTCTCCCGCCCCGAGCTCGCCCCGCCTCCCGTCCTCTCCCGCCCCGAGCTCGCCCGACAGCGCCGAGGCCGTTCTCCTCCGACCCCGCCGCCTCTGACCCCGTCCCCCTTCGACCCCGCCCGCGACGAGCCCGCCCGCGATGAGCTCGCCCCGGCCTCCGACCCCGCCCGCGACGAGCCCGCCCGCGACGGTAAGCAAAACTTTTTCTTTTGTATTTTCGTTTTTGGTTCATTTTAGTTAGATTAATTGTATGTGTCTCGGTATTTAGATGGATGCGAACATGGACAATTCGATGTCCGACAGTTCCGGTTGGTCATCTTCGGGTGATTCGGACCGCGCGATGCTGCTTGATCGGAGGCAGGGGTCGAAGATGGGTCGCACTTGCATCCCTAGGAACCGCGCTCTCAGCCAAGATACAACCACGGAGTCTGTGCGTAAGTTTGCCAAGATGGTCATCCGTTTGTATGGTGATTGGTATCTTCGAGCTCCGAACGAGCATGTGATGCTACCATTGTGCTTGAGGCCGTGGCATCGGAGGACTTATGGATTTGGCATGCATTTTTTGGGTTGCCGGGAACACTCAATGACATCAATGTGCTTCAAAGGTCTCCTTTATTTGCAAGACCAGCTTCAGGTGATGCTCCAACTTGCAATTACAAAGTCATGGACAATGAGTACACAATGGGATACTATCTCACCGATGGTATTTATCCTGAGTGGAAAACTCTTGTGAAGTCCATTAAAGAGAAGAAAGGAAAACCTTTATCAAAGAAAGAAGCTAATTTCACAAAGGCAGCCCGTAAAGACATTGAGAGAGCTTTCGGTGTTTTGCAAGCAAGATTTGCCATTGTTCAGGGTCCAGCTCGTTTTTGGGACAAGAAAACCCTTGTAAACATCATGAAGTGTTGTGTCATTCTACACAACATGATACTCGAGGATGAGAGGGGGTTAAACTTGCCATGTTTTTTATGACAATGTTGGTACCTGAGTGCGAGCGGAGAGGAACCCTGATCGCCTTCAAGCTTTTCTCCAAGCACATCGGGATATTGAAAATGCCAGCACTCATAACCAGCTCCGCGATGATCTGGTCGAGCACCACTGGCAGCTGCTTGGCCGTGGCCAATGATCTACATTTGTTTTAGTTGATTCATGTTCCATTTGATTCGAACACTTATTCTTGTTCTATTTGCTTCGAACTATTATTGTAATTTGCAGAAAACATTGTTGTAATAAGTCGACTTATTATTGTGTGTTTGAAACTATTATTTGCTGGTGTTTTATGATAGCTAGAATGATTATTATGTGCTGCAAACTGTTATTGTTGGCTGTTGTATGAAATTCTGAAGAAACTGTCGAAATCCTGTTTTGAGGGTTTGAAGGCCGGGCACAGATCAGTACCCTCAAACCAACCCTCAAAACAGAATACTGATATGCGCCGGTCGTTTTGGGCCTTCAAATTCGCGTTTTCTCGGCCTGGTTTTGAGGGTTACCAGTTTTAGGCACTGCTAGTGATGCTCATACCCTTCGCTCTGGCCTACAGCGGTAACCGCCGCGAGGGCAACTGCTGCCGCCACGCTCCGGTGAGCTCCCGGCGGCGGATAGGGTGCTCCGGCGTACGGCAACGCACTAGACGGAAAAGAGCTGGTGGTGCGAGCGAAGGCCTTGCCATATGCGGCCGAGCGTGAGGTGTGGCCGAGCTTGAGGTGCTCCTGCTTGGCCCGCCTCCTCCCCAACTCCGGTCATCTCCCCTAGCTCTGGCAATCTCGCTGCGCCTCCGGCCCACGCAGACGCAACACGAGCGTGCTCCCTGGCTCGTCCTCCCGGAACACAAGCCCGAACATGCTGAACTTGCTCAGTATCTTTTTCCCTTTTCATTTTCAATTGCTTTCTGATCTATACAAATACACTTCGATTCAAAAATTTGTTTACATGAAATATGTTTGCGTCGATAAGTAGGTTCCATTCCTGTACTCAGTTTGAAGTTTCATTGATCATATCTTGCCAATTTCGAACCGACGTTCTGAACTTTGTTAGACGAATTTTGTCAAAATCGTCGCACTCGGTTGAAGTTTTGAAAAATCCTTTCACGAGCAGGTTCATCTCGACGTTGCCCACAATTTTCATGTTGTAACTTTTCTATTCCGACACACATATGCGAGTAGATCTTGTACTAAACTTGAACTTTGTATGTATTTAGACTGCACCTAGTGTATGTGTTTAGACTGCACCAGTGTATGTGTTCTTCAACATCTGTCGCCGTCGTTAGCCGTCGTGAACTCAACTACCCGACCTCTTAATAGACAACACCGCAACCTCCGGCGAAGCTACTACAACGAGCTTAGTCCGGACCGCCGCCGCCACGACGCCGCGCCGTTGTCCTGCTACCCGCTTATCATGGTGAAATGCGGTGGTGAGAGGTAAGATCACCATGTAGATAGGAGGTTAGAGTACACGAAACATGGCTGTAAACCAAACAACAGGGATTTAAAACTCATATCAGGCGAAACGGGCCTAGCTCACTCTTTGTGGGCAACCAAATGAAGTGCAGAACATGGTTTTCATCTCGTTTTTCCACAGCCAGGCCTTGGTGAGCCATAGATACAAGTAGGCTAAAACTGGTGCAGAAAACCAAACACGCCCTACTTGTTTTGTTTGGTCATGCAAGTAGAGTCCTAGTAGTCATTGCTGATTGGATTTTGGTGAGAGAGAAAATGCAAGAAAATGTTTCAGGTCGAGAGACACTGATGGCTGAATCAACTGGCGCAAGTTTTGCTTGAGGCCGGGTGGCGTGATCTACATCTTTGCCTTTTCTAATTAAGTCATGTAACTTGGGATTTGATTTTTGTCTGATTCGACGAGATGAAATCGATTTTCCATGTTCTGATTTGAGTTGAATCTTGTGTCGCGCATTGCAGGGAGGAGTCGGACGACGAAGAACTTGAGAAGATGACGGACCTGTTGGTGGCCCAAATATTGGGCAGGCCACGACCTTTTGCGAAGAGTTGAATTTTGGTTGAGAGAGAAGGTACAAGAAAATGTCTCTGGTCTCGAGACACCAAATCTAGTTATAGAGGAATCAATCGCTGGCATCACGAGAGGTTCGATGCTGCTACTATGTCTCCACCGCACATCCTCCCCTCTTCCTCCATTGATCGAAACTGGAATGGCATCATGGATACTAATCTTCTATTTTTTTAAAGCGAGATGCCTTGCAAACGGAGCTTGGCTCTGATGGTTGGGTTCCCTGTGGTGGAACCAGCCCACCCAGGTTCAAGTCCTAGACTTGGCATGGGCGTTTGCATTTACCTGGATTTATTCCAGGTTTATCCGGCGCTATTCTTTCAGTGGTAGGTGGCGTGCCCGTCAACAGCGAGGCGCCTGTGGTGACTTCGTCAACCTCAAGATTTGCCGGCTCAGTGCTTCGGAGGTGCTCATAGGGGTAGGGTGTGCGTGTGTGCGTTCATAGGGGTGAGTGTACGTGCGTATTTGTGAGCGTCTGTGTTGTACTGTGTTCTCAAAAAAAAAAAAAGCGAGATGCCTTATTTGAGGTTATTTAAGCTAAGTAACTCCTTTCTAGGGTAATCTAAGCGAAGTAGTTTTGTTTTTTGAGAAACTCTAAGCGAAATAGCTGTGAAGTGCGGGAAACTAAAGTTTGCAACTAGTTGCGCCCGCACCCCATTCCGCATGTCGCACTTCTAAGTTTTCAAAAAATGTGAAATAAATTGTGCACATTGGTTATGAGGTTTATCTTGCATCCACAAAATATCACTCAAAAATTTGACAATATGTGGCCTGCATAAAAAAGACAAATGATGTGTGAATAGTACATGATACTATTCACTTGTGTCTTCTCTTTTTTGCACAGGACACATATGTTCATATTTTGGGATGAAAATTTGTAGATGCACTAGAAACAACATAACCAATGTCCACGATTTATTTCGTATTTTTTGAAAAACTCAAAAATAGGACCTTCGATAAAGGATGCGGGCGCAACTAGTTGCGGCTCTCGTCAAATGCGAACTATTCTGATCATACCCACTAGGACATATGAGCTGACATCGGCCCACACACACATTCCGGCCTGCGATGTGTCTCACCTGGCGGGTGGGGGTGGGCAACCAGTGTGTGGGCGGTGTGTCCCGCAGGATGACCCTGGCCCTCCCGCCAGTCGTCGGCGATAAAAATGCCAGATAACCTTGACGGCGCCCTCGCCGGGGACGGCATGTCCTGCACACCCCTCGCCGCGCAGCACCCGCGCCGGCGCCACCAGGATCAGCGCCGTGACCACCACCATCAAGACCACCACGGCCGCAACAGGTTTCGATAGCATCATCGGTCGAATGCTTGTCGCCGATCGATCCCCGTCTTACCAAATACCAGTACTGTATGCGCTGCAGATCAAGGAACTTGGAGAGGGAAGAGTGTCGCTGCTGTTCGTGCTGGAGATGATGGTATAAAAGGGCGACCGAAGAGGCCAGCCGGCTGGCGGCAGTGCATGTTCGTGCTGTTTTACGTGTTATCTGCGCGTGCGTGCGGCTGGGAACGCCCATGGAGAATTGTTCGTATCAAGAGCCGACGGGGATGCTGCTCGGGCCGTACAGCTTGGATCAGTCCGTACAGCTCTTGTCCGGTTATAGACGATGGATCATCGATGGCCCAGCCGGCAGAGATTGGAAGGAATCACCGTGTAGCAGCTCCATGGTGCCTACCACCTGTCTCTCATCCTTACCCCCTCTCTCTCCCTCTCTCTGCGCCGAACAGCAGAAGCTCCATGTCCCTGGCCCTTCACCGCGGCCGGACAATGGACGTTGACCACGTCGGCACGTCCTCGCTATGCATGGATGTGCTGGTCGAGCTGGCTACCGGCGACGAGCACGCGATGCACGACCGGCTCTTCCTCATGCGCGAACGGCAGCAGCTGAATGTCCTGCTCCTTAGCCGCACCCGGACCATGGACGTTGACCACGTCCTCACCATGGACGATCTGGTCATGCCATGCGGGCTACCAACGCCGACCAGTACGTCACCGTGAAGCAGCTCCTGGTCCCGAACCAGCACCGCGCCCTCGCCAAGGACGTCGACCGCAGGCCCGTGGAAGGCCTCGTGCCTCAGAAGCGGACACCGAGCCATCTACAACACCCGCGCGTCGCTTGGCAAGCAAGTACGCCGCCCGCTCGTCGCTGAGCTCTAGCGTGTGGGTTCGTTCTCCTGCGTGTCCATGGCCACAACGATGACGTCCGCTTCTGTATTATAGGGAACGGTGATTCCAGGCCCACTCGCAAAATCGGCGACCGGAGGCGTCGTCGCAGGAGCTGCAGCGACCGTCCTCCTCGACGCCGCTCTTCCTATGTTAACCTCGGCTGGGCTCTTCCCCATGGCATCTGTGCGACTGCTTCAACGGTTGTGTGACGTGCTTCGATGCTCTCGGGAGGCATATTTATGGGACGGCTGCGTGGCCTTCTTCCACCCGAGTTAGAGTCCAGATCGAGAGGGAGGGTCGACGTAGCGAGTTAGAGTTAGGATCGGGAGGGAGGGTCGGAGATCGAAGATGTAAGCAGCGCCAGGACGGTAAACGGATGACGGGGAAAAGAAAAAAAACGAAAACGGTACATTACTTATGGGTGTGGGTAATTTTTGCGAACTTTAGGGGTATTTTTAACAACGTATCAGAAGAAATCATCCTTCCTTTATTATTACTAGCACAAAGCCCATGCGTTGCTACGGTCACATTAAATCAAATGAACAATATTTCATATGTTTAAAAACAAGATGAACACTGAAAAAATAATATAGAACCTGACATCTCAATAAACAGAAGTAACATGTGCAGCTACATTAGTCTAGCATATGTGTTATTTTTTACTTTAGTTTGTCACCATATGATTTTAATTGTGTTCCCACGTTCCATGAATCCCAATACCTCGAACTACTCATGAGAGAATAGGATTGTTACATTTTTAAACTTGATTTAGTAGCTGCTGGTCGTTGAGATGAACATAATAGGCACCATTTAGTGTTGTTGTGACCAGCTGAATTATAAGAATGGAAAAGCTCCTCTTGCTTCTCTGGATAATAAGAGCATTATAATCCATTAACATCAGGAGTTTCTCAATAAAGTCAATTCCGAAAAGTACTTTCAATCAGAGATGGTAGAGAGAACATATCAATCTTAACAGATAGTCTGATCTTTGTTGCAGAAATTGATCGTTGCAACTTTCCTGATATCTTATCAGTGGAGAAAATAACTATGTACCATGCATGTTACGGAAAGTAAGCAAATAGGCAGCACAAAATATTTTCTCAATACTGTGAATACAAAGACAGAACACACTTTAGGAAAACCGTTCTTTCTGTTTTTGGTTGTTAGTATCTCATGCAAGCGTTTTTACAAATAAAAGCTGTCACCAATCTCATCAGCCCCGAGTAACCCAAAGGCACTTTGACTCCAAGAAGGCACTTGAACAATTGTTTGATCTCCTTTGGACTAAGAGTGAAGCAAGAGGGGGGCAGTAATAGTCATTCTTCTTAACCCTTTTGGCATCGTGACCGTCCGTCTCCTCATCCAACTGGTAGTCATCATCCCCATTTTGGCGTCCCCCATGAAGCTCTTTCCTGATTTTCATATGTATCAGGTCCTATCTTGTTTTCGGCACATCTTTGGTCCTGTCGGACATGTTGAGCACAATGCCAAACAAACTCTCAAACACATTCTTCGTGACATCCATTAGATCAAGGCAATTTGGCGTACTGAAGATGGGCCAGTATGGCAAGTCCCAAAACACAGACCTCGTCTTCCATACACCACGGAGCGGTTTTGGCCCCTTTCGCTTCTTTCCCGGCTCAGGGCACTCTTCCCAACCATTCAGCAACTCGTAAATTTCACCGCCGCTCCTCTTACGTCGAGGTTCTCGGAGCTCATCTTCACCGTTGGAAAGGTCTCCACGCCTCCTCCATGGGTCTTTATTGCGTAGCCACCTTCGATGGCCTATGTAGATGGTTTTCGAAGAACCGGCTTTCTTAAGATAGTGGAATGTCGGATCATCCATGCACCTGATGCATCCGTTATGTCCGTGGCACACCTAGCCACTGACGTATCCGTAGCCGAGCAAATCATGCACCGTACAGAGCAAGGCAGCTCTCATAGGGAAATATTGTTCTGCGACAGCGTCCCAAGTGGAGACCCCTTCTCGCGCCCATAACGTGTCTAGCTCATTTTTCAGTAGCTTCAGATACAGATTGATGTCGCTGCCTGGTTGTTTCGGCCCTTGAATTAGCATGCTCATGTGTATGTACTTCTTTTTCATGCACAACCAGGGGGAAGTTGTATATCCATACAAACACGGGCCACGTGCTGTGTGTACTGCTCTGGTAGCCAAACGGATTGAGACTGTCGGTGCTCGCACCCAACCTGATGTTCCTTGGCTCATCTCCAAACTCTGGATCATAAGCGTCTAATGCTTTCCACTGGCTTGCATCCGAAGGGTATGTCAGAATTATCTTTTCACTACGCTCTGAATCTTTCAGCACAGCCACCCTTCTTTCCGCGTGCCAGCACATTCGTTTTGCTTCCTTACGGTCTGCAAAATATCGCTGCAGACGAGGAATGAGCGGAAAGTACCAGACAACTTTGCGAGGGGCTTTATTCCCTATCTTGTATCGAGCAGCCTTGCACACTGGACATTTGATCTTTTCCTTGTCTTCTTTCCGATAAATGTAGCAGTCGTTGATGCACACATGGTACCTCTCGTGCGGTAAATCAAAGGGGCACATGGCTTTCTTGGCTTCGTCACAATTTTTAGGACATGTGTTGCCCTTCGGAAGGATACCATGTAAGTATTCCAGATTAGCGTCGACGCTTTTATCGCTCCATTTGTGTCTTGTCTTCATCTGCAGAACATCAAGCGCTACTTTCAAGCGGGACTCTTCTGGATCACAACCTGGATACAACGGAGTATTTGAGTCTATCTCCAGTTTCACCAGCTTAGATTCCATGTTATTCGTCTTCTTTAGGAACAGTTCTTTTAGATGAGGGTCCCGCATGACTGAAGTTAGCGGTGTCCGCGTGTCCTCCTCTTCTGGTACCACCTATTCTTCATCACTGTCTAATCCAACATGATCATGTTGGGGATCAGGCTCTTTGTCTTCTTGCCCCTCATCGTTATTGTGATCTTGCTGCCCTTCCTGATCATTTCCTACCGCCGCACCATCATTTTCATCATCTTCATCATCTTCTATCCACCGAGTGTGGCCATCCATGAAACCACGCCTGAGCAGGTGAGTCAGCAAATCTCCGTAAATGGGCTGAGGCCGCACTCCAATTTGCATGTTCGACACGGACATTGTATGTCTTTGCGGTTATTCCACAACATGTCTTCCGTCGCGTGTCTCAAGTAGGTATTCACGACACGTTCACTCATAATAACCATTATCACCTACACGTTGTAGAATCAAGACAATTATTAAACACCATTTATATTTTATCGGGTTTCATGAAAAAATTCGCCATGATCTTCCTACAAATAGGACCTAAGGAGAGTGCCAAAAGTTGCCGAAACGGAAATGAATCAACATTCCGGCAGGTTATTGGCACCTCATTTTCAATTTCACACATCACAACACAAATTCATCCATCACAACACAATTTTCACAAAATCCAAGCCATTTCATTATTTCACATGGATACAAGCGCATTATCCGACCAAATTTTACAAGTATGCATTTTTATCGATAAAAGATCACCTTAATTAATAAGTCAAACACACGTCAAAATAACCGCGGGAGTCGACCGGAGATGAAATGTAGATATTGAGGTAGGAGTGATTTGAGTGGATTTTTTTGTCAAAGTTGGATGTGGGAGAGAGATTTAGTGGGATCTATCAACTAAATTAGTTTTTGTTGGCTAAAAGTGGTGAATTTGATGGGGAAACGAGCCACAAATGAGCAAAACTCGAGCTAGTGAGAGAAGCAAGTGTGAGGTGCAATAATGGAGGGTGGTGGTGGGTGGCCGCACTTATTCACCTTCCCAGGTTAACGCTGGCGGACAGAATGCCGTGCCCGCCAGCGTTAGTTTGCTCGTCCATGGCTCTAGCTGAGCCAACTACCACTGGCGGGCACCCCAAACCGTCCGCAAGCGGTAATTATATTTACCGCTGGTGAACAAGCCAGCCATCCGCCAGCGGTAGTTAGCGCCACCTGCTCGGTTCTGCCTGATGCTACTGCTGGCGTACACTATTAGCCGCCCGCCAGCGGTAAGCCTAGTACCTCTGGCGGGCTCTCTAAACCGCCCGCCAGCGGAAATAGCGCTGGCGGACGCTTTGTTCCGTCCGCCAGCGGTAGCGTGGTGGCTATAAGCCAATTCCTACTAGTGCGTAGTCGTGGCGGTGCTCCCACTCCTCCGCCCGGGAACTTCTGGGGAAACCCCAGATCCTTCATGGATTGAGTAAGGACGGCGCTTTGGTGTCGCATTCTCCTTGGAGCCTCTTCTGGGATGTTTCACGGTCTGAGGGACCCGTGGGGGAGTTTGGTGGTCAGGGGCAACGATTTGTGTGGCAACCTTGACTACGTCGGACAGACGGTTGTGTCTTCAGGCTTGGTGAGCCCGGTTGAAAACCATGCTTCGGTCTCGGTTGAAGTAGGTGATGGCGACGCTCTCGGTCATCGTTCCCCTCCTTGGAGGCATCGCTGTGGAGGCTCTTCGCCACCCTTATAGTTTTTTATGTTCGTGTGGGTGGCGTTGTTTTGTCTTCTCGTTTTCGGCTAGGTGGTGTGCGGCCCTGGGGCTGGCGTGGATGTCGGAGCGGCGGTTCGCCTCCGCTGCGTCGTGTTGAGGTGTCGGTTTTGCTTATTTTGTCTTCTCGTTTTCGGCTAGGTGGTGCGTGGCCCTGGGGCCACCGTGAATGTCGAAGTGGTGGTCCGATCTTGCCTCCGTTGCGCTATGTTGAGGTGATGGGTGTCGGTTTTGCCTGGTTGGGTGGTTTTGTCATCGACTGTGTGATGCATGGCCTCGGGACTAGCGTGGATGTCAGAGCGACGGCTCCGGACATTGCTTTCGTTGTTGCGTTGAGGTTTAGGGGTGTCAGCCTTGGCCGCTTGGGCGGTTCAGCCATCGACTTGTGTGGTGCGTTGTTTTAGGGCCGGCGTGGTGCGTTGTGTTGTCGTATCTGGTTTTCGGCCATTTTTTCTTATAAACTAGTCAATTCACTTCTTCTATAACAATGGAGCTGGCAAGCCTCTTGTTTGTTTAAAAAAATCACAATTGCAATTTTCGTGTTACAGAAAATCGAATATGAATTCCCATTTATTGAAATCACAAATACAGTTGTTGCTTTACCAAACTGAATAATACAATGAATCGATCAAACACGCACCTAGGGTAGAAACTAAGAATAATCAAGCGATAAAGTATACACGATCACCGATTCCCCAGCGTCGTAAGCGCGACGCAGTGACGGATCATGATAGTACGTAATTAAGGGCTTCTGCTTCGGTGCGCCACCCCTAAACAAATCAGCGACTGATGCATGTAAAATGCATTCATGAACTTTGCATTATATTACATATATTTCAATCATATAAGGGTTATATCATTGATTTATATTGATTTTGGGAATATTTCATTGTTTCCCTATTTTTCTGGAATTAACCCTGCACAGGCAGAAAACCCTATTTTCTATATTTTGATGTTTCAGGGACCCAAACGACGTCCAAATGACCTAATAATTTACGAGCATCAGTTTTTGGAAGGAAAAGCGTGGGAGCGAAGGAAGCGAACAAACGGAGGCCCGAGGGCCAGAAGAGGGTGGCCCACGCCCTGGCCGCGTGGGACCCACCATCTGGGGCCTCGTGGCTCCGTTGCCGTCGATCTTTTTTCCCGAGCCTCCGTCTTGACCTAAAAACGACTATAAAAATAGTCCCCGACGCCCTTCGGAAAGGAGCGCCGCCGAAACACAGAAACCACGAAACAAAGACCTGGAGTTGCAGATTGGAGGGGGAAAACTCCGGCGGGGCGCTGCCGGCGTGGTCTCCATCTTCTCCAACGACTTCTCCACCATCTCCATGATGAAGAGGGAGTAGTCCACCCCTGGACTATGGGTTTGTGGAAGTAACTTATGTATCTCTCCTCTCTTGAGCTTCACTAATTAGTACCGTATGAGCTGCTGAACATGATTACGGTCATCTATGTAATACCTTTGTGGTGGATCTTTTTATGAGTTAATATATGTTTTAGATTGCAATAGTTTTGTTTCAGTTATGAAAGTAGATGCATATTATGTACCCCGTTCTTGTTACTTGTTATGATCAAGCATGTGTATGAGAGCGTGTGAGGGGGAACGTGTGCATTAGTTGGAGTAACGGGGGTGGCTAGTGCGGTGAACGTGAGAGAAAGTTCCGCGATCCACTTGGGTGTTTTACCTTACTTTGTTGCCTCACTAGGGATAAAGAAAAATACCTTGCTACCGGAGATGTGGGTGTGACCATTGCCACTACTCCATGACTAGATCTAGCATGTTCTTATTTTAACTTCATGTCATGAAACTTAATGCTATGCTCTGATTTATCTTAATTACTAAGGTGTTATGATTTAGTTCGCATCTTGGTGGAGTATAAGAGAGATTAATAAACAAAAGATCTCTATGTTAGGACGTGATGCCCATATAATTAGTAACTTGTCATGAAACCTTTTTGTTGCAATCTCATATGTCAATTCTAGTGTTCCATTGTCTACCACTTTATTAAAGAGAGAGTGCATTTGTGAAACCATGAACCCCGGTCCATTTTTAATCATAAGAAACACCTTTCCAACAACTTTTATCCACTTTACATTTTCTGCCATTTAAAAATCCGAAAATACAAAAACACTTTTACATCTTGCATTCACAATACAAAACCCAAAAATATCATCCATCATTGTTTCCACATCCTTGCATATTTATTTATCATCATTGCATATTTATTTACTGTTTTGCATTCATTTTATTTTGATATCATTCTCACACCTTGTGCTTGACAACCACTTGGTGAGGTTGAGGGCACAAAACAATTTACTTTGTTTTGTAGGTTTTCAAGAGAAGGATAAGAAGATAAATCTTTCACTACTGATTCCCCGAGAGTTCGATATTAAACCCTCGAGTCACCCCTCGTGGGGAAAACCGTCTTTCCTATACTATACACTCTGCACTTGGAGTCTCAACCTAACCCATATTCTTTTGACGCAGGTAACTACGTCAAGGGCCATCAAGACAGTTTTCTGGCGCCGTTGCCGGGGAATCATTGCTGTAAAGGTTTATCCAAGGGTATCTCACAACAAAGTCAACTTCATCACCAACTTGTGCAAACACCTAAGCTTGGGGAGGTTGCACCTACGTGAGCATCATCTTATCCATCTTTACCTTCAAAGCATTTTATTTTGTTTTGTTATTGTCTTGCATATCATATTTATATTTCGGTTTGCATATTTTATTTTCAGTTTTGCATTTTGTGTTGCATTTGTTATTTCGGTTTGCATTGTTTAGTATCATTTTATTTTCAGTTTTGCATAAAAAACTTGCAAAAATGGGAGAAAGAACTAAGTTGTGTGATTACACAAACACTCCAAATGATCAATTTATTGCTAGGCCCATTGCCACACCTGAGATAAAAGCTGATAGTTATGAAGTAAGTCCTAGTTTGTTGAACTTGATAACTAGGGAACAATTTGGCGGTAGTGCTATGGAGGATGCCTCTATGCATCTTCATGATTTTGTTGAAATATGTGACATGCAAAAGTTTAAAAATGTGGAAAGTGATATTCTAAAACTGAAGTTATTTCCTTTCTCACTTAGAGGAAAAGCTAAAGAGTGGTTGCATTCATTACCTACTGGTAGCATTAATTCTTGGGATGATCTAAAAGAAGCTTTCATTAAGAAATATTATCCTCCTGTTAAAATTTTGCAAAATAGAAACAATATTCTTTCTTTTAGGCAAAATGAAAATGAACATGTTGCCATGGCTTGGGATAGGATAAAACTTATGCTTAGAACTTGTCCATCACATGGGGTCAATGAATGGACCATATTACACTCTTTTTACAATGGTCTAAATTACATGTCTAGAAATATTCTTGATTCCGCTGCTGGAGGGGCTTTTATGGGAAAAACTATAGTAGAAGCTAAGAACATATTGGAAAGTATTTTGCAAAACTATAGTCAATGGCATACTGATAGAGCACCTAATCCATCTAAGAAAGTAAACTCCATAGAAGAAACAAATGATTTGTCATCTAAAATGGACACTATTCTTGCTTTCATTAATAAACAAAATATTGAAAATGTGCCTTTGCAAGAACTAGTTGGTAATAATCCTGAAAATGTTGATGTTAACTTCATTAGGAACTATGGTAATAATGGGTATGGTAATAACAATTATAATTCCTATAATAAACCCCCGTATGTGCCAAACAAATATGCCACTAGTAGTAATGTTTCTAGTGATTTGGAAAACACCATTAGATCATTTATATCTACTCAAAAGGAGCTTAATAAGGAATTTATATCTAAGTTTGAAAAACAAGACTCTTTGTTTGAAAGGGTAGATCAGCTCACTAAGGAAGTTTCCTCATTAAAGAACACCATTATAGCTCAAAAACATGAGGAAACAATTAAATATTGTCAAGAGGTTATAAATAAATCTTGGGAACATATTCATGAGCAAGAGAGAATTGCTAAGGAAACTATTATGGTAATGAAAGAGAGAAAAGTTGAGGAAGTTAAAATGCTTAGTGAAGTCAAGGAACCATTGCTTGACTTAGAGAATTGTAGCTTGCATGAATTAATATCTATCTTACAAAATTTGCAAGTGATCCTTCCATTAATGTTAACCAAGCAGGGTAGTTTGGTTCTTATATTGCTAATCATGTTTTAAAAGAAAAGATTGCTAGGTACAACCAAGAAGCTATGATACCACCTAAGCTTGGGGATATATTGGATTCCCAAAGTACTAGTAACCATTGGAAAAGAGACACACCATGCTATATTAGATCTAGATCTAGTGTCTCTGTTTTATCTAAAGAATTATATGAAGTACTTGAATTAAAGAATCTTGAAAAATGCTCTATTGAACTTGCACTTGCTGATGATTCCATTAAACATGCTTTATGAAAAGTAAGTGATGTTATGGTAGAGTTGCATATGACATTTGTACCTGTTGATTTTCTAATCATGGATATGGGGAATAAAACCTCTAGTCCAATTATTCTTGGAAGACCTTTTCTTCGTACCACAGGTGCTATCATTGATTCAAAAGAAGGCAATGTGAAGTTTCAGTTTCCATGCAAGAAATGCATGGAACAATTCCCAAGGAAGAGGGACACATCAAAGTTCAAGCTCCCTCATGAGATTCGTCCACAATAAATATCGAGTAAGAAACCTAGCTACGGTTTTGGTTCTTATATTGCTAATCATGTTTTAAAAGAAAAGATTGCTAGGTACAACCAAGAAGCTATGATACCACCTAAGCTTAGGGATATATTGATTCCCAAAGTACTAGTAACCATTGGAAAAGAGACACACCATGCTATATTAGATCTAAGATCTAGTGTCTCTGTTTTATCTAAACAATTATATGAAGTACTTGAATTAAAGAATCTTGAAAAATGCTCTATTGAACTTGCACTAGCTGATGATTCCATTAAACATGCTTTATGAAAAGTAAGTGATGTTATGGTAGAGTTGCATGTGACATTTGTACCTGTTGATTTTCTAATCATGGATATGGGGAATAAAACCTCTAGTCCAATTATTCTTGGAAGACCTTTTCTTCGTACCACAGGTGCTATCATTGATTCAAAAGAAGGCAATGTGAAGTTTCAGTTTCCATGCAAGAAATGCATGGAACAATTCCCAAGGAAGAGGGACACATCAAAGTTCAAGCTCCCTCATGAGATTCGTCCACAATAAATATCGAGTAAGAAACCTAGCTACCACTACTAGGAAAAGGGTCATCAGTGGCGCACCAAATTCGGATTCTGTGGCGCACCCCCAGAATTGCTGGGTGCGCCACAGAATCGTCGCCACTAAAATATTATTTCTGTGGCGCACCATGGGCATGCGCCACAGAAACTGACTTTCTGTGGCGCACCACAGACGTGCGCCACAGAAATAACTCGGTAGGCCACATAGCAAAGTAATTCTGTGGCGCACCCACTCCTGGTGCGCCACAGATACTGGTGCGCCACAAAAAAAGAAAAGCGTGCGCCACAGAAATATGAAACAGCAGTACAGGTATTTTTTTCATTTTGCTGTATAAATACAAGTATATACAGGATTTATACAGGATTTATCCAGAAATACAGATATATTTGACAGGTATATAAACAGACACACATTAATCACTATTTCATCACACATATTACTTAGTTTGCCCGAGATACATACACATAGTCAGAAAAGTGCCGAATGTTAATTTACACAATATATTAGTTATCACCGCCTAACTAGGATCAAATGTAGTACACATGGTGAGCAAGAGTGTGCGGGAGCATGCATGATCATGGCTTCCTCTTCTTGAGCGGCGCCGGGAACGGTAGAATGCCCCCTTTCGTCCTCCACTCCCTGGTGTCACTCTGCGCCGCTAGTCGTTCTTCCATGGCCCTCTGAGACAATGCTGAAGATGGATTGGGATATATATTGGTTAGTGATATACATAGAGTATAATTTGTTCATCTAAGTAGAGAGGCAAGACGATCAATCAATGTTGTCATGGTTGGAAATCATATGGCTATCCTATTTGGGTTTCATAGCATAGCATATATATAATATATAACCCTACACATGCACTTCTACAAAAAAGTACACACTAGCTAGTAATGCTTAGCAAGGCTATCTTTTATAATACATCCTACGTACCGAAGCGGAAGTGTAAGGACCCTGAGGCGTGAATGACATCGTCGAGGATGATATTTGTTAACTGCAGCCGGATGCGATGGAAGTCTTGTCTATAATCAGCATCGGTGAGACCATCCGCCATTTTGGTGTATTCTGCGAGATTAGATGCAATCTTCGTTTTCTCGCAATCCCGGACAATCGTTTTAAGGTGATGGAGGGCATAGTAGGCCTCCATCTGACTGCCATCCGTTGCTTGACGCAATGGAATCCGGTCCCATGCAAGAACTTGTGTGTGTTGTCGTCCTCCGTTAAAAATTCCGACTTCTTATGGAAGGGGCCGCCCTTTTTGGCATAGGCCTCGAGAGCGTCATCGAGAACACCCTTTAATCTGTTGTATGATCTCGGCTGGGATTTATTCCCCGAGTCCAAATAAGTGGCAACGGACCACCTCGGGGATACGTGGATGAGTGCGCAGTACTTGTCCCTGTTCAACACAATTGAAGCAGAATGTTGGACAAAGGATCAGCGATGGAAGAAATGTACAAGAAGGCATAAGATAGGACGGTGGCGAGCAGATGTGTACTTACTCGAAAAAGTAAGGCAGAAGAAGGACGGTCCTGTCCTTGTTGGCCAGGAAGACCCTAACGAGGTACTCCTTGGCCGTTTCCCGTGTTGTCGATCCTTCCACCAGATGGCTGTCGCGCATGTAGTAGGGATCCACTATCGCGACGTACGGGGTACCATCTCTCCTGATCTTCATCGCCGCATCGAGCGCATATAGGCGGACCATGTTATAGTCCAGCCGTTTGGAGTGATACAGGTTGAAGATGTCCTCGTACGCTATGAAGAACAAATCCGCGGGGTCTTCCTGGACGAAGTCCACCAACTCTTTTGGCACCTTGACCGTGAACGCCGGGTAACCTGGGTTCTTCTCTTTAAGAAGGGTCTCCTCTAGATACAAGATATTATTCTGCAAAGTAATCATGGGTCCTCTGCAAGGCGGAGCATGTCCCCGCACAAGATAGATTTACCAGCTTCATGAACTCGGTCGTAGCCGTGTGGATTCGTGTGTTCAGGACCCCGGATCTTAGGATCTTGCTGGCTCGCAGAGGATGCTTTTCTCTTCCTTTGATGACTCTTCTTTTTCTTCGTCTCTGGGGATTGTGGGGGTGCAGTGAACCCCGCTTTAACTGTTTCTTTCAGTGTGGTAGGGCTGAAAATGTTACCCGGTTGAGCTTGATGATCGCCGGCATCCGGAGGCGTGTCGGTGAAGGCCAGGCGCTGTGTGCATGAAGTGGGACGAGCAGGTTGAATGTGGTGGTCGCGGAAGGGTTCTTCATCCATAAGAGGCATGAACATATCATCCGCGGCGGCGCCAGTGTTGATGTAGTCATCGACGTTTACATCATTATCATCATCCTCCTCAACATTGTCGTCGTTGCCACCAAGTTGAGGTGCAACGGCTTTGTCCTAAACATAAACAATAGCACATCCGTTAGTCAGGAAAGTCGGAAAGTCGGGGAATTCGGAAAGTCTCAACTAACCTTGGACGGTTGCGGGGAAGACGTTCCCAACAACTGTTTGTGGCGGTTGGTGGCGGCGATGACCGGCGGCGGTAGCTTCCGGCCGGTGGTGGGGGCGACCGGCGGTAGCTTCCGGCCGGCGGTGGCGGCGACCGGCGGTTCCGTCTGGGTGGTGGTGACGGCTGCTTGTGGCGCCGGTTCATCCGCAGCATCTTTTTTTGTCCGCCTCGGCGGGGGCCGAACGATCGGGGCTCGGGGCCTCGAGGTGGCGCCGCCGGTGCGCCTGGCCCCATGAAGAACATCCCCAAGACGAATTTGGGTCTTCGGCCATTCCAGCATCCACTTCCCGCATTCGCCAAGCTTCATGTGTTTCTCGGCTCCCTGAGGTTGCTTAGGGGGGTCGATGTCACAGAACTCAGGCAGTACCTCCTCACATTTACTTTCATCACGAGCTCGCTCATTCGGACGTTGTGGATATCGCGGGTCAAAGGTTGTACGGTCGAGGCCCTTGCGACTTCCTTCAACTCGCCGTCAGCCCCCACCCTATGCAGGAGTATGCAAGGCATGTCCTGGGAGTCAACACATAGCGGGCACCATGAGATAAGGCATATATAGTCTCACACACAATGTATCATACATATTCATGATCATACATATATATGTTTCCATTGCCTCACACACACATACTAATTAGTTACCTTGGTGACGGCGTTGAGCTCGGCTAATGGCGAGACAAGGGCGCCGGTGCCGGCGGCCGGCCTATCAATCTCCGGCCGCTCGTGTGCATTATCATTATTCTCCGGCGTTGGTGTATGTTGCTCCACGGCAGGGGGCACCGGTGGGGTCGGCAGGACCGGCGACACGTTATTGCTGGAGGTGCTGCCGGCGAAGCTGGGCACGTGTATCGGCCCCTGTTGACCTCCCGCATGCCAAGCAGTTATCCCCTGCACCAATGCATCGGGTAACAAAGCCCGGAGCTTCTCGTCCACCTTCTCGGCCACTAGCTTGTCCACCACGGTGGAGTCCACCTTCTCGGCCTCTAGTGCTTCCAGCTTCTTCCTTAGCTCGAGAACCTCGGCTCTATCTCTAGCCGGCTTCCTCCTCTCCTTTTTCTTCTCGGTGTCCGTGCTGTAGTACTCGGTGAACTTCATCGCCGTACCAAAGCCGGTCACACGGCCAGCTGACGTCGGCGGCTTTGACTTGTCCCTTTCCTTGTAAACGTTCATCGCCCTGTTGAAGGTCGTGTCCCACGGGCCGGCCGGAGGCTCCTGGGACGACGGGCCGGCCTCAGCCTCAGCCTTCAACTCAGCCTCCTGCGGACAAAGGAAATAAACGTGAACCCATGTAGAAATCAACGCAAATGGACTTTGAGATATCCGCGGTAATTAAGTTCCTTACCAGCTTTTTCTCGAATTCCAACACATCTTCATAGTCGGTAACGAATTCTCCCGTCCCCGGCTTCAGATAGTAGCGGGACCGAACAAAGTTCCTAACTTGCTCGTCCGTGATTTTATGCCACGGGTTCTCTTTTCCAAGTCTCGCAACCTCGGCATCCTCCTTGTCCCAAACGGGCTTTTTTCCTGCGTAACCGCCGCTTCCCAAACGGTGGTTACCTAAGTTCATTGCCCGCATGTTCTTCCCCCACTCGGTCCATTTTTCAGCCTCCGGAGATGACAAGGACACCTTGAATATATCGAAGTCGTCTTTCTCGAGGTACGGCTCTTTGGCACTGATCTCCTCCCAGCTAAGATCCTTTTTAAGAATCTTCTCCTTCACCCGGCCTCTCCAGCTTGTCAAGGCGGTGTTCATCTTCGTGATGGCGAAGTTGTCCACCTTTTTGCTTTCATCAGCCGGGAAAATATATCGTTTGTGAAGCTTCTTGAGGAGGTCATTGCGCAAAGCCTCATTCTCCGGATTCCTGAGGTCATACGTGTTGATCGATGCGGTTTCCCGGAGGATGCACCCTAGTTGCATGCCGTACCCTTTCGCGATGTCCCTAGGCTCCAGTGGTTGGCCACTTACGGAGACCTTAGTGAACGTGTCTGTGACGTTGCCGACCGCTTGCGGTGTCCGGTCCTTCCTCGGCTTCTTAGCAGGCCTCTTAGCAGGCGGGTTACTACCACCGCCATCCGTGTGGTCGCCACCCCCGACATCCGTGCTGGTGGGTTCTCCATCGGTGGTGGTGGCTTCGGCAGACTCTAACACAAAGTCACCATCGCCGTCACGAGCCAGTTCGGCGGCCTCCGCATCCTCCATCTGCGGGTTCAATTCCCAGAACTCTATGTTCTTTTGTCTGGCTTGTTCTTCGACGCTCATGTGCTTCTCAGAAGGGCCGGACTCGGAGGACATGTTTGCACTACATTGAAAAGAGGCAAAATGTTAGTACAACAAATATAACAAAAGCATCACTTAATTTAGTACTAACAACAAATATACCCCGGCCCATGCATTAGCCGCAATACCCCATATGTCCTAGTTTTAGCAAAGTCATGCTAAATTTCACGAAAAATTTCGGCATGACCTTTGCTAAAAATAGGACATATGGAGTACCCGAATTTGCCGGAACGGAAGTTAATCGACGTTCCGGCAATCTCAAGGGCCTCACGGGGTACCTGCACAAGCATTTCACAAATAATGGCCGGCATCGCTGGCCGGCAACAGCATCACATGAACACATTTCCCGCCGGCATAGCTGGCCGGCAACAGCATCACAAGCAACCACGACACGATGGTCGTGGTAACACAGAACACATGGTCACCGGAAGATTTCGACGAAATGCTCACCAAATGCTCACCAAAGTGGAAGGTCCGAGATCGGCGTGGTGGAGGTGCTCCTCGTGGTGCTGCAATAAAGAAACCAAGAAACCAAAGTGAATTAAGGTACAAGTCGAGCCTCTAGTCTACACAAGCATTCACTGCAATGCACAAACTACTGCTGCAAGAATCAGTGATCTACTCCTACTCTAAGCAAAATATTGCAACAACACAGAGAGCAAACAAGCATGGGCTGGACTACTTCTACTCCTACTCAGCATGCACTACTTCTACTCCAAGCAAAATATTGCAAGAATCAGTGCAACCATCAGCATGCACTACTTCTACTCCAAGCAAAATATTGCTACTACTATATTGCACACACAACTACTCCAAGTAACAGCAGATATTCAAGAGATATTGACACAAATCATTTCGGCCAGCTAGCGTATCAATTTGCAACAACACAGAGAGCAAACAAGCATGGGCTGGACACACAGGCATTTCCACAAGCACCTTCTGTGCATAGTTCGGTGGAGAGGAGGGACGAGGAGGAACATGGCAGGGAGAGAGGAGGGAGGAGGGAGGAGGGAGACCTGCGCAGGCGAGGAGAGAGGAGGGAGGAGGGACGGCGTCGAGGCCGGTGTTGAGGTCCTCCGCGCGCGGCGTCGAGGTCCTCCGCGAGGCGTCGAGGACGGCCGCCGATCGAGGGCGCGCAGGGGAGCAGGGGTTGGGCGGGGGCGCAGGGATGGGCGCACGGCGGCGAGCTTGGGCGGGGTCGGCCGGCGTCGGGGAGAGGCGGGGGCGCAGGGATGGGCGCACGACGGCGAGGGGTGGCACGGCGCGGCGTCGACGGTTTCCTGCTGGTACTTAGCGAAATTTCGAAGAGGCGCGCGGGAGAAGAAGCGCGATGGCCGCGGGGCCACATGTAAGTAGTGGCCGCGGGATTTCTGTGGCGCACCGTCTCAGGGGTGCGCCACAGAAAGTCGGTATTCTGTGGCGCACCGTCGGTCTGGTGCGCCACAGAATTGTTCAGTCCAAGCGCGAAGGCGGACCCACATGTAAGTGGTACAAAGGATTTCTGTGGCGCACCGTCTCAGGGGTGCGCCACAGAAAGTCTATATTCTGTGGCGCACCGTTGGGCTGGTGCGCCACAGAATTGCTCAGTCCAATCTACATATTTCGTCGCGCTCGGTTCCAAACAACAGGCGAGCCTTAGCCCAGTGGATGTGCTCCTTCTCTGTATTCTTGGAGACCCGAGTTCGAGTCCTCCTGGGAGCATAAATCCCACCTTTTTTCCTTTTGCTTTACAAATCCAATTAATACAAAGTATATGTCTATTTTTATCAGAAAAATGCAATGAATATTAATTTGTCATCCATGTCTATTTTTATCAGAAAAATGCAATGAATATTAATTTGTCATCCATGTTCATGTTTGCATCATGTGATCCAATTAATACAAAGTATATGTCTATTTTTATCAGAAAAATGCAATGAATATTAATTTGTCATCCGGTTTAACTGTCGGGACCCCGGTTTCCGCTTAATTTAGCTTAAGTTGCATTTTGCCCTCTCATGCATTATATCATGAACATACATATATAGACACACAAATTAAATACACCAAAAAAGTCTCTTCTTCGTCTCGGTTCCACGAGTTAGCTTCTCTTCTTTCCCTTCTTCACGGTTGAAAACTTTAGGCCGGTGACCTTGAGATTTCTTCGCGTGAACGGACAACCTACCCTAGGTAGGGAAGTCTTCCTTCTTTGTGTACTAGTAGTAGGCATGTCGAAGAACTTGTCGAATTCCTCCTCGATCTTTGGCTCGTTGTCCAATTCTTGCTCGGTGGCGCCTCCTTCCATTCCGACGATGCTCCTCTTGCCCCTCCTCACGACAACACGGCTAGGCTTTGACGGGTCGGTAATGAAAAGCATTGCTCAACTTGGCTAGCGAGTACCCATGGCTCATTTTTCGCGGAGGCGTTCTTCGATTTGGCATCGGGTATTACCATGGTGGTGAAATACCGGCCTTCTTTGACGACGTCCTTGGCCCATCTTACACGGAACATTGGCACCACCTCTCCACAGTAGTTGAGCTCCCATATGTCCTCAATCCTTCCGAAGTATCTTTGCTTGACAGTAGCCTCCTCATCGCCGTAGGATAGCATAGTTACTCCAGAATTTTGATATTCCGACTTCTTGTCCTTTTCCTCGGTGGCAAATCTGTAGCCGCTCATGTCGTACGTCTGATAGGTCTTTACGTTGTGCGAGGGACCCCGTGATAAGGAGAATATGAGGTTTTCTTCTTCAGTAGATGGCGGTTTCCTCTTTGCTAGCTCCATTTGCTTTTGCTTGAACCAACGCGTGAAGCTGGAGTTGTGGTCTCTGGTTACGTCTCCCTTCTTCCTCGGCCGGCCCAAGTTTGCTGTAATATTTCTCGAGTGAGCATTTGTGCTGTTCCACCCAAGTTTCGATCAGCTTTAAGTGTTGTAGCGCGACCCGGTGAGCCCTTTCGAAGTCGTCCTTTCGACCCTGCATGCTGACAAAGGTTGAGCTGGCGCCCTCTCGGTGACCATATCCATTGAGCCTGTCGAAGTGTTTCCTCGTGGGCAGACCTACATCCTGATTCTCGGTGCTTAGATAATTCTGGCAGAAGGAGATGCACTCGTAGGTTAGAAAGCCCTTGGCCATGCTTGCGTCTGGACGGGCCCTGTTGCGAACATCCTTTCATGACACCGTTCATCCTTTCGAACGGCATCATGTAGTGCATGAACGTTGGCCCGAGCTGCCTGATGTCATCAACGACATGGAGAAGGAGATGCACGCAGATATCAAAGAATGCTGGCGGGAAGTAAATCTCGAGCTCGCATAGTATCAGCACGATCTCTTCCTGTAGCCTGTCGAGCTGCTTCACGCCGATTGACTTCCTGTTGATGACGTCGAAAAAATTGCAAAGGGCAAGCAGCGTATCACGGACGTGCTCGTCCATTATCCCTCGAATCGCAACGGGAAGTATCTGCGTCAACAGCACGTGACAGTCGTGAGACTTCATCCCGCTAAACCTCTTCTTCGTTCCGTCCAGATATCTGCTTATCTGCCCCGCGTAACCATTCGGAAATTTGACTCCTAGAAGACACCTGTAGAATTGCTCGAGCTCCTCCGGACTCATAGTGAAGCACGTAGCGGGAAGCACCCAGTGTTCTTCTTTACCCTTTTGCGGCGACCTTGAGTCCCTTCCGTCTGATCATCATCATCGTCATCACTATCGGGGATCTGAAGATCTTTCCTGACACCAAGCCATTGCAGATCGTATCTTGCTTTCGTCCCATCCTTGGACTTTTCCGGCATGTTGGAAAGAGTGCCAAGCAGAGCCTCGGTGACATTCTTCGTAATGTGCATCATATCGAGGCTATGTGGCGTCTTGAGGACCTTCCAGTAGGGCAAGTCGTGGAAAACAGCCCTCGCTTTCCATACACCCAGCAGCGGATCTACCTTCGGTCGTTTCTTTCCCGGCGCAGGGCACTCCTTCCAATTCTTCAACAGCTCGTCGATTTCTGTGCCGCTCCTCGGGATCGGGGGTCCTTCGGGCTCGTCCTTACCATTGAACAGGTCACCGCGTTTTCTCCACGGGTGATCCATGTGAAGCCACCTTCGAGCCCCTGGGTACACGGTTTTCGAAGACCCAGGATTCCTTGGTAGTTGGAGATGCGGGGTCTTATCCATGCACCTGACACATGCAGAATCCGTGGCCTACCTGGGCCGATACATATGAGCAACCAGGATAGTCCTGCACCGTCGTGAGCAACGCGGCTCTCATGTCGAAATAATCTCCAGTGTAGGCATCCCACGTACGGGCTGGCGTCTCCCACAACGTGGCTAACTCCTCTTTCAACAGCGCGAGATACAGATGTATGTGGACTCCTGCTTGTTTCGGCCCCTGAATGAGAATACTCAAGTGTATGTACCTTTGCTTCGTGCACAACCACGGGGGAAGGTTGTAAGGCCATACAAACACAGGCCAGGTGCTATGCGCGCTACTTGGTTGCCGAACGGATTGAGTCCATCGGTGCTCATACCGAGCCTGACGTTCCTTGCGTCGCCTCCGAAATTTCCGACGGCGTCCAACTCTTGCCACTGGCTAGCATCTGAAGGGTGTGTAAGGATCATGCCCTTCTCCGGATCTTCTTCAGGCTTCTCCCTTTCCGCGTGCCATTGCATGAGCTTTGCTTCCTTAGGGTCCACGAAGTACCGCTGCAGACGGGGAGTGATAGGAAAGTACCATACCACTTTGTGAGGACCTTTCTTCCCACGGCTCTTGTACCGTCCTTGGCCGCACACCGGACATGTGGTTCTGTCCTCGTACTCGCCCCGATAAATTACGCAATCATTGATGCAGGCGTGGTATTTAACGTGCGGTAGGTCAAGAGGGCACACGACTTTCTTGGCCTCCTCGATACTAGTTGGCAATGTGTTCCCCTCGGGAAGACGGTCGTGGAAGAATTTCATGTTCTTGTTGAAGCTCACGTCGGTCCATTTGTTTTCCGACTTCATCTCCAGAGCATCAAGCGTTACTTGCAAGCGCGTATCCTGTGGCCGGCACCCTGGATACAACGGAGTCTTCCCATCTTTCTCCATTTCCACCAGCTTGGCTTTCTCTCTAACGGTCCTCGCCTCCTTGAGGAGCAGTTCTTGAACATGAGACTCCATCAAGGCCGACATTAGCGAGCTCTGCGGCGTGTTCGCGTCTTCTCCACCACCATCTACTCCTTCATCATGACCATGTCCGTCGGCATCTCCTTCGTCACGATCATCTTGCCCGCCCTCGTCTTCAGGCGCAACATTTGCTGTCGGCGCAACATTTGCTGTCGGCGCTTCATTGAAGCCTTCCATGAAACCGCGCCTGAGCAGGTGTTCCTCCAATTGTCCGGAATCAGGGTCGATCCATCTCACAAATTTGCAACTTCTACACGGACATCGTATGTGGCGCTTGTTGCACCGATTCATTTCCGCCTTCGCTTCTTCCTTGTAGTTGTTGATTCGACTGGAGCTCATCTTCATGACCATGGTCGCCTACGCGGTATACATATAGAGTATGTGTTATTAAGTGAGAAATGTTCGACGAAAAAATTCGGCATGACTTCCCCTACAAGTAGGACATATGTGGTGCAAAAATTTACCGAAATGGAAATGAATCAACATTTCGGTAAACATCCATGCACCACGCCGGCGCAACACAACAACAAAAGGCAACAACATGCACAACACACACAAGCTTCATGTACACACATATTCATCCAACAATACTCACCTAGTAGATCTAGATCCGTTGCCGAGACGTGACCGTGATCGATGAGAGAGAGTGTGTGGTGATGGAGAGGAAATAGTGGACGAAAAGAGAGGAGGAGAATATATATGGAGGCTCTCCCCAAGCCCTCACCAATTATATGTCAAACAAAGTAGATTTAACAAGAAATAATGGATAATAGGATGGTCAAAATGCCATGGGAGAGAGGAGGAGCTCGAGCTAGATGCATGTGGGGAGAATGAAGAAGGTCACATGGGGAAAGTGGGTGCTGCCACCTTTTTGTGGATCTGGGCCAACATTCTGTGGCGCACGGACCTCCGTGCGCCACAGAATGTCAACTTTCTGTGGCGCACGGAGTCCGGTGCGCCACAGAAAGCTAACATTCTGTGGCGCATGGTGACTGGTGCGCCACAGAATGTGAACTTTCTGTGGCGCACTGGTGCACGTGCGCCACAGAATGTCCCCAGATGGACCTGGTCCAATAATTGGAACGTGGGACCCACGATATTTCTGTGGCGCATGGGTTGGAATGCGCCACAGAAATAAGACATTCTGTGGCGCATTTGATTGAATGCGCCACAGAATGTCTGCTTTCTGTGGCGCATGGACATCAAATGCGCCACAGAATGGCCAAAATGTTTGTGGCGCACGTGATACCATGCGCCACAGAAATAGTTCTGTGGCGCACCAATTAAGGGTGCGCCACAGAATGACAACCCACCTATAACCCTTTTCCTAGTAGTGTACATGGTTATAAAGAAAGCGTTTTACGGGAGGCAACCCGGTTGTTTTTATTTTTGATTTTCTTTGTGTCCTCTTGCTGTAACAAGAGACTTAGTTTTTTGTTTTGTTTCTAGAATTTTTAATAAAGTGCCAAGTTTTACCTATTTTGGCTTGAAAAAGTTGTTATTTGCATTCGGAGATTTTATTCCAGCATGAATCTGTGCACGGTATGATTTTTAATTCCTATTATGTAACTCCGAATGAGCTGATATTTGAACTGTAGCTGCAACTTTTCATCCTCTGTAAGCATGAAATGTTTCAGAATTTTTCGACATATTTAAGTAGGTAGAAAAATACGTTTTGCTGCTGCTTTTTTTCTTGAAAGATTCTGTCCCATTTTGTTTGATGCATTCTTTGAACTTTTAACTTGAATCTTTTTTATCCAATTGAGTTTATAAGTAGGCATACAACATTATACACTTTCTGGACATTCATATGAATTTTTGTTTAAGTATTTTATGCAGCAAGTAATTCATTTATCTATCACTACTAATGTCACTCCACAGAAAAGAAATGGGAGAAACGGCGTTTTGAATTTTTTTCACAGGGATTAGAGGAGATGCACCAAGAGCTATCCAAGGATGGTGAAGACCATAAGCTTGGGGATGTGAAGACAACCCCAGTGGACCAACACACTCTCGGTTTGCACACGTCTAACTTCTGTTTTTCGATCAATGCACTTTATCGCATAAAGTTGGAGCGTGTTTTATTTGCTTTTTATTTCGGTTTGATTTTTGTTTGCCTTGAGACCACCATTATCATTTATATATGAGAGAGCTACTGGAAATTTGGGTTTAATTAAGTTGGATGCTATTAAAAACATTGGGAAATGGATGTTTGAGTTGATTCAAAAAGATACATATAGTTGCAAGTATTTTATCAAGAACTATCTTTTATTCATGTTTTGATGCTGAATGTTAATTTCCTTTGTTTAACATGGATTGGTTAGTTCTATGTACACTTATGCATGCATTTAGACCGTCAACTTTCTCCCTCTTGCTAGCCCAAAATTCCAACAAGTAAAAACTTGTTTTTCAACACCTTCAACCAAAGTTTTTCCAGAGAGTCCACCATATCTATCTATTAGCTTTATGCTATTCCGAGTATGTTTATCATGTTATTTTGTATTATCTATACTTCTGAATTAAAATACTTATGTTATTGATTGTTATGGGAAAAGTTGGTTAAAGAGCTCTCACGAACTTGATGCACACCTTACTTTTATTGCACTTAATAAACATGACCCATTGTGATTAAAATTATGAAGTTGTGAGCTTGACAAGAGTCTTGGTTGGGAGTTAGCTCATATGTGTTGTCACATGGCAAGCTTTCAACGTGATCTTTATATTTTGTTGATATCATGTACTTTTGTTTATGGATACTTATCATGGTGCCAAATAAATGTGGAAACTTAGTAAATTTAATGAGTTTGTATAAATGGCTAGAGAGATGCCTGGGCCGCTAATCTAAGCCATGCATCATTCATGGTGGAAATTTACTTATATTCTATGTTGAACCTTCAGTGATGCACCTCACAATAAAAAGCTATACCAATAGTAAATAAAAAGGGTGTGGAGATTGTTCATTTTGTTTGTTTGTCTTGTCATTTTGACATGGGCGTGTTCCATGTCCTGGGACAAGAGGTACCTCAGTTGACGCTCTTGATGATGCTATTATATTACTTACAATGACCTTAACCTTAACTTGCTTTTGTGTCCCAAGTTGAGTAACACCGTGGTGTAGGTACTCGTATTCACGGGGCATGAGACATTCAACCCATACTTTGTCAAGCATACTACTCATATTTGCTTTCACTTTAAACTTTAACCATTCAAGATGCTATGATAGGGGTAATGAGAGCTTGACACCAATGAATACCACATTGCAAACATTAACTTAAGTAGAAGCATTTGGAAGTTAGATGAAACTTATTCATGTTTTACCTCCACTCATTTATATATCTTTCCAAAGTGTCCACCTTTTATATTCAGATTTATAAGAATACTCTATGACCATTATAGGATGTTTTTACTTTTCATTATGCATACATTTGGTCCATAGTACTTTCTTCTATGTTACACTTTGTGAATTATCATTGAACATCCTTACATTGAATATTTGATATCACTTCATAATCTATCTTGTATATTGCTACTCCTTTGAAGAATGAATCATTTGACTCTATGTAGCAATAGTAATCATCTTTGATATCCTTTGATAATATTAAAATGCAAAGTCCATGTTAGTTTTATCACCTTCATACTCGAGGACGAGTATAGGTTAAGCTTGGTGATGTTGATGCATGTAAAGTACATACATGAACTTTGCATTATATTACTTATATTTCAATCATATTTGCATCATATAAGGGTTATATCATTGATTTATATTGATTTTGGGAATATTTCATTGTTTTCCGATTTTTCTGGAATTAACCCTGCACAGGCAGAAAACCCTATTTTCAATATTTTGATGTTTCAGTGACCCAAACGACGTCTAAATGACCTAATAATTTACGAGCATCAGTTTTTGGAAGGAATGAAGCGTGGGAGCGAAGGAAGCGAACAAACGTAGACCCAAGGGCCAGAAGAGGGTGGCCCACGCGGCCCGTTTCCCTGGCCACGTGGGACCCACCATCTGGGGCCTCGTGGCTCCGTTGCAGTCTATCTTTTTTCCCGAGCCTCCGTCTTGACCTAAAAACGACTATAAAAATAGTCCCCGACGCCCTTCAGAAAGGAGCGCCGCCGAAACACAGAAACCACGAAACAGAGACCTAGAGTTGCAGATTGGAGGGGGAAACTCCGGCGGGGCGCTGCCGGCGTGGTCTCCATCTTTTCCAACGACTTCTCCACCGTCTCCATGATGAAGAGGGAGTAGTCCACCCCTGGACTGTGGGTTTGTGGAAGTAACTTATGTATCTCTCATCTCTTGAGCTTCACTAATTAGTACCGTATGAGCTGCTGAACATGATTACGGTTATCTATGTAATACCTTTGTGGTGGATCTTTTTATGAGTTAATATATGTTTGAGATTGCAATAGTTTTGTTTCAGTTATGAAAGTAGATGCATATTATGTACCCCGTTCTTGTGTACTTGTTATGATCAAGCATGTGTATGAGAGCGTGTGAGGGGGAACGTGTGCATTAGTTGGAGTAACGGGGGGTGGCTAGTGCGGTGAACGTGAGAGAATGTTCCGCGATCCACTTGGGTGTTTTACCTTACTTTGTTGCCTCACTAGGGATAAATAAAAATACCTTGCTACTGGAGATGTGGGTGTGACCATTGCCACTACTCCATGACTAGATATATCATGTTCTTATTTTAACTTCATGTCATAGAACTTAAAGCTATACTCTGATATATCTTAATTACTAAAGTGTTATTAAGATTAGTTCGCATCTTGGTGGAGTATAAGAGAGATTAAGAAACAAAAGATCTCTATGTTAGGACTTGATGCCCATATAATTAGTAACTTGTCATGAAACCTTTTTGTTGCAATCTCATATGTCAATTCTAGTGTTCCATTGTCTTCCACTTTATTAAAGAGAGAGTGCATTTGTGAAACCATGAACCCCGGTCCATTTTTAATCATAAGAAACACCTTTCCAACAACTTTTATCCACTTTACATTTTCTGCCATTTAAAAATCCGAAAATACAAAAACACTTTTACATCTTGCATTCACAATACAAAACCCAAAAACATCATCCATCGTTGTTTCCACCATCCTTGCATTTTTATTTATCATCATTGCATATTTATTTACTGTTTTGCATTCATTTTATTTTGATATCATTCTCACACCTTGTGCTTGACAACCATTTGGTGAGGTTGAGTGCACAAAACAATTTATTTTGTTTTGTAGGTTTTCAAGAGAAGGATAAGAAGATAAATCTTTCACTACTGATTCCCCGAGAGTTTGATATTAAACCCTCGAGTCACCCCTCGTGAGGAAAACCGTCTTTCCTATACTACACACTCTGCACTTGGAGTCTCAACCTAACCCATATTCTTTTGACGCATGTAACTACGTCAAGGGGAATCAGCGACCAAGATTGCTCGAGCCGAGCCGCAATTTTTTCTGTAGCTGGAACCGAGCCGACTTGGAGACTCGAGCCAGCCGCATGCTCACAAAGCCTGGGAAAATGATGCAAAATTTGTGCATGTGGGGATTCTAACACAGGTCTCACGGGTGTAGCACAAGGAGCATAACCGGTGTGCTAAACATGGCTCGGTGATGTAGTATGCATCGTATTTGATAATTTTTACACTTTTATTTAGAGTTTCCATCATTCTTTGAATCATTAATCAAAGAAATTGAGTACCAAATCTTTCAAAATTAATTCTAAGAAATTACCAATATGAAATTAAAATATAGATAAACCCATTTTATGAAAAACTTGATGATTATAGTACATTAATAAACATAAAAAAATACGAGACATTGTGTGCGTCTTGTATGCTCGTCCATAGGTCCTAGATGTATCGAGAGGTGTTACATCTAGATCCACATGTCCTAATGGTTGTAAATACACATGACCTACTAGATCACATTTGTAACCACATGCACCAGCACTATACAATTTGACCTATAACTATCATGTGGGTCTTACAACATACAACATAGTTAAGATTGTTGCATGTGGGTCCACATGTCCCAAAGGTGGTAAGATATGGGATTAAAATATAGATAAACCCATTTTATGAAAAACTTGATGATTATAGTACATTAATAAACATAAAAAAATACGAGACATTGTGTGCGTCTTGTATGCTCGTCCATAGGTCCTAGATGTATCGAGAGGTGTTACATCTAGATCCACATGTCCTAATGGTTGTAAATACACATGACCTACTAGATCACATTTGTAACCACATGCACCAGCACTATACAATTTGACCTATAACTATCATGTGGGTCTTACAACATACAACATAGTTAAGATTGTTGCATGTGGGTCCACATGTCCCAAAGGTGGTAAGATATGGGTATGAGTGTTGCATGTGGGTCCATATGTCCTAGTTGTGGCAGAGTTAAGATGGCTAGGAGTGTTGCGTGTGGGTCCACATGTCCCAGAGGTGATAAGATATGGCTATGAGAGTGTTGCATGTGAGTCCACATATTCTATATGTGTTGAGGTCAAGATGGCTAGGGGTGTTATGTGGGTCCACATGTTCTAAAGGTGGTAGATACATATCTGTATGACCTATTGGACATTTGTAACCACATGCACCAGCACTATATAGCTTGACCTAGAACTATCATGTGTGGGTCCTACAACATACAACATAATAGGAGTGTTGTATGTGGATCCACATTTACCAAAGTTGGTAAGATATGGGTATGAGTGTTGCATGTGGGTCCACATGTCCTAGATGTGTCGGGGTTAAGATGGCTAGGTGTGTTGCATTTGGTTCCACATGTCCCAAAGGTTGTAGATACATATGACCTACTAGACATTTGGAACCACATGCACCAGCAGTAGACAACTTGATCTATAACATAAAACATAGCTAGGACTGTTGCATGTGGGTCCGCATGTCTCAAAGGTGATAAGATATGGCTATGAGAGTGTTGCATGTGGGGTCCACATATTCTATATGTGCTGAGGTCAAGATGGCTACGGGTGTTACATGTGGGTCCACATGTCCTAAAGGTGGTAGATACATATTTGTATGACCTATTGGACATTTGTAATTATAACCACATGCACCAGAACTACATAGCTTGACCTAAAAGTATCATGTGGATCCTACAACATACAACATAGCCAGGAGTGTTGTATGTGGTTCCACATTTACCAAAGGTGGTAAGATATGTGTATGAGTGTTACATGTGGGTCCACATGTCCTAAATGTGTTGGGGTTAAGATGGCTAGGGGTGTTGCCTGTGGTTCCACATGTTCCAAAAGTTGTAGATACATATGACCTACTAGACATTTGGAACCACATGCACCAGCAGTAGACAACTTGACATAGAACTATCATGTGGGTCATATAACATAAAACATAGCTAGGAATATTGTATGTGGGTCCACATGTCCCAAATGTGATAAGATATGACTATGAGACTGTTGCATGTGGGTCCACATATTCTATATGTGCGGAGCTCAAGATGGCTAGGGGTGTTACATGTGGGTCCACATGTCCTAAATGTGGTAGATACATATATGTATGACCTACTGGACATATATAACCACATGCATCGATACTAGACAATTTTACCTAGAACTATCATGTGGGTCCTACAAAGACAGGTTCAGTTCAACACACAAAGACAGGTTCAGTCCAACACACGAAAGTCGATGACCGGTGGATCAAAACGGTTTGCACTTCCAAGTGACTTAAAAGGAAGCAATAAAAACAATAAGGTTTATCGTGAAACTTGCTATATTCTATCCAATCATACTTATCGTACCATTCTTTTCAAAACCCTCTAAATACACTTCCCATTTTAGGAAAGTTCACAATTGGTTGAGTTGGACCATTCAAACAATTCATGGAGTTGACAACGAGCGGCGTAGGTTAAAGGAAGACGACGGAGAGGTTGAAAATCACATGTATACCAAGCACAACGTGAACATTTACGTTCCTATAATACAATGTCTACTCGTATATAAACACCGAAATAAAAAGTTACGTCACAAAAGTTATAGGAAACGGAGAAATAAACCTACCCGTTAAAGGAAATTTTAAACGGTGGACTCACTATGACAAATTTAACGAAATTCATCTAAAAAGGGCAAATATCGATCTGAAATGGAGAAGTTACAGGCAAGAAAATTCGAAACCGACCACGAGAATGGAACCTACTCGTCGACGCGCACGTATTTTATGTATAAATTATTTTAAATCGAAATATAATTGTGGATATTAGAGTCTGAGGTGCATGGACGTAACAAACACGACGTTGGTCGATTCGATCGAGTGTTGACGTGCTGGCCTGCTGCGCGTGCGACAATGCAGTGTCTAGGCCCAAAGCCTCAATGGCTTAATACCCACCAGGCCACCACACGTCCGAGGAGTTTTTCTTTTTGGCAGGCACGATGACACGTGAGCAGTTGTTGCCCCTGGCCGATTGGAAATTAGCTAAGCTAGAGGCTATCTCGCCCAGGAGGCATGCAGCATCAAAGCGCTGCGTCCGCCCGTGGACATGTGTTGCCTGTCTTAACTATGAAGGACGCGAAAATTTAAATATCATCACGTAAGATGCATACTACATCACCGAGCCATGTTTAGCACAGCAGTTGTGCTCCTTGTACTACACCCGTGAGACCTGGGTTCGAATCCCCACAAGCTCAAAGTTTGCTGTCTTTTTCCCATGCTTTGTAAGCGTGCGGTTGGCTCGAGTCTCTAGGTCGGCTCGGCTCCAGCTACAAAAAAAATGGCGGCTCGGCTCGGGCAATCTTGGTCGTTGATATGTTTAGGGGTGGCACACTGAAGCAGGCCTCTTAAGTAAGATTTCTAAAAGCGCCACGAAACCTTTCACTGGATCACGGGGTCAGTGCGGACAGCCAGCGTTTGCGCTGTGGGTGCCGCACGACGGCCCCGCACTTTGGCTGGACACGAGCTAGCTCGGTCCAGCTCAGGCGAGCCAGCAAAAAGCTCGGTCCAAATTGCTGAGCCCCGAGCCGGCTCGACACTGCCGGCGAGCCGCGAAACGGAGCTAGGCCCGAGCTTTCCCCAAGCTTGGTGCAGCTCGCGAGCCTTGCGGTGGTGTGTCACTGGCGGGTGGGGCCGTCTTCCCCGAGAGCGGCGGAGGCAACATCGGTGGTGCAGGGTGGCGCATCGGCGCTTGCTGGTTCCGGTGGAGCATGAATTCGAGAGGATGGTGAGAACGGGCATGTGCGGCGCCGACGGTGTGGGTCAGTGCGTGTGCGGGGATGGCTGCGGCGGGAGTCGGGAGCAAGAGTGGAGCGGGATTGGCATGGTGGCGGCCGTGCGTTGGCGTGGCACCGGCGGGCGTGTCCAGTTCATGTGTTTTGGGGAAGAAACGAGACTAATCCCATCCCGTGTGACCTGAATCACCTGATTGCAGCCAAATGGGCCAGCAATTTGAGCCCAGGTCTCTCAAACTCACAAGCAAAATTCGTAAAACAAAAGAAACGCGAGCCAAACGAGCTGGACCGAGCCGAGCCTGGCTCGGCCCGAGCTCGTCGCGGTCCAGGAATATGGGCTCGGCTCAGTCAATTTGTGTCGCGGGCCAAGCTGAACTCGGGCTGAGCCTCTCCCAGCTCGGGCCGAGCCCAAAAGCTCGGTCTGGACGTCCAGCCAGACCCCGCACCCAGCCGCTGCAGGTACATTTGCTAGAGAAGCTGCACCACAACACCGTCGCCGCCGCCATCGTGGACGGCCGCCTGTGCCGGCTCCCACACGTCGCCGCCGAGTTGTCGAGCCGAGACGGAGGCGGCGAAGAAGGCCATGATCACCACCGCCAGGAGCACGAACGGCACAGCTGCAAACCTTGCCATCATCGAGCGAGCACGGCGTGTTTAGATCTAGCTTTTCTTTGGTCGAGCACGGCGTGTTTCTAGCTGCAGGCGAACGATGAGACGATGTTGTATGTATGTACCCATGCGTATGTAAAGGCTTCTCCGATGAGGCGATGTTACATGTTATCTATTCCCCTATATATAAAAGTTGGTGCGATTCGCACCATGTCCCGCTATCCACGTCGCCCGATGAACCACGTCCGTTCGATCAACCTGACGGACGGTCCAGATGTCTTTAAAAGTCGTGCGCACTATAGCACGAGAGTTTCTACCAATCAGACGTGGCGCACGATTTTTGGCGCAGCTAGATTTGCAGAAAACAACTCGCAACGCGAGCAATTAACCCGCGGTCCAAAATTTAACGATCCGAGGGACCTGACCGCAAATTCCGAAAAATTCAGGGTCCTTCGTGGAAAAGCATCAGCAGACGCCCCCCTCCTCTCTTTCCTCTCTCGCGCGGCCGGAGATCGCCGCCTCCGCCGCCGCGAATCGCCACCTCTCTGACGCTCCTTCCTCAGATCCGGGCATGCGCCCAGCTTCGCCGCCGTGCCCTCTTCGTCCTCGCCGGAAATCGTCTGCTGGGACGCTGCGTTCGAGCCGTAATCGTTGTCGGCATCCGCTTCCTCCATCCACCGCGGCTGCTCGCCGCCGGCGGCGTTCCGGCGGCCTAACTAGAGCGGCGCCGCCGTTTCCGGCAAGCGCGCAATCACGCGCGTCCATGGCGCGTACGCGCGCGTCTCAGTCCGCACGGCCGCGCCGCCGACGTGCTCGACGCGCCGTGCTCAACGTCGCCGCCGTATGCCCTGCTGGTGTCACACTGACATCAGCAGTGGGCCCATGCTGCCAGGTTTTACCTTTGGGAAAAAAAGAAAAGAAAATGAAAACAAATTTGCAAATACCCATTTGTATTAACAAAAGAAATATCAACATGCACTGGGAAAAATAATAATATTCATAACACGAAACAACCATGTTTGCACAATTTTAAAATGGTCAATTTTTGTTATATTCACGGACAAATACAACAATACTACACTTCGCAAATTCAAAATTCAAATATGAGTATTCCATAAATGAAACAAACCCTCAAATTTGAATATTTCACATACTTCAAACTAATTCAAATCATAATACTTTTGCAATTCGAATTCTTTTTGGCAATATGAATAATTGCAACATAATCCAAAAAATAAATCATTTTTGTAAATACCCATTTGTATACAAAAAAATATCAAAAATGCCCAGAAAAAAACTATTCACGACCGAAAACAAACATGTTTGCAACAAAAATTGAATTGGTCAAAACTTGCTAAATTTATGCATAAGCACAACCATATTGGACAATTAACATTTGAAAATTAAATTTCTGTACTCCATAATTTCAAAAGTCCCTCAAATTACGAAACTCAAACAAATATTTCAGCAAAATACAAACATATATAACCATTCTAATTTGCTAAACATTTAACGGTACTCTACAATATATAAAAGCACTAAAAAAATAATAATAAAAATAATACTAACTATTTCAAAATATTTCCCTTTTAAAAACTAACACATTTGAAATAAATGTCCATATAAATGCAACACATTTGAATATTTCAAATTGCTAGAAAATTAAAAACACTCTAAAATATATCTCACAAATTGCATTAACCTTAATTATGTAATTGAAACAAATGCTTACGATATACTTCAAATATATCCAAACATCCCGATTTTCTAAGTATCTGAAAATAGACAATATGACAAACTGCTTCCTCTACAATAAAATATATCATAATTCTCACAAAAAAAACATGCAACACATTTCTAAAATTCAATTTGCTAAAAAAAGAAAAAAATAGATACTCTAAAATATAAATGCCTCACATATTGTCTCACATATTGCATTCTCTCTAATTATGAAGTTCAAATAAATATTTATGTCATTTCACCCCTCTAGATTAAAGAATTTTTGTAAAAAATCCAAATAAATTTCCTCTAATTATAAATTAACTTCAACAAACGATCATGTACTTCACATCCTCCAACTATAAAATTGAAACAAATATTACAACAAAATACAAACATGTAGAACCATTTCAACTATTTCAGAGCAATCTCCAAAATCCAGTCATTTTCACAACGAAGTCATTTTCAATTCCGATTATTCCTAAACTTAAACAACTTTACAATGTCACCATTTTCAAATTGAAATCAAAAACACTCACGCGGCATTTGCCGCGCTCAGATGCGTAGTCAATATATCAAAGCCGTGCAGTTCAGCCTCCAGCGAGCATGCCCACGTCGCGTGGGTACTGTAGAGCTACAGTACCCGCACATCTGCAGTGATTTTTTTAAACCACCAGAAAGGCTGTGCGCTTCAGCCTCCAGCGAGCATGCCCACGTCGCGGGACGGGTACTGGACAGCTACAGTAACGCACAGCGCATCTACAGTGATAGTTTTTTTTTAAACCGCTAGAAAAAATGTACATGAAAAATTTGCGCGTCGACAAGCAGGTTCCATTGGAAGGGCGGACCTGGTGCAGCGGTAGAGCCTCACCGTCTGTGACCGAGAGGTCCCAGGTTCGAGTCGCGGTCTCCTCACATTGCACTTCGTGAGGGTAAGGCTTGCCACTGACACCTTTCCCCAGACCCCGCACAGTGCGGGAGCTCTCAGCACTGGGTACGTCCTTTTTTTTTGACAAGCAGGTTCCATTCTCGTGATCGTTTTCGAGTTTGCTCGACTCCAGCTCCTTAATTTCGGTTGAAAATTCGCACAAACATTCGGCGAGTTTTGTCAAATTCGTCGCGCTCGGTCACCCGTTTGAATTTTCCTTTCACGAGTAGACGGATATCACCCTCCCAAACAACTTCCGTTGTTTAACTTTTTTATTTCGACGGGCATATACCCATTTCTCTCTAATCTTCAAATTTGTTGTATTTTAGGCTGTACAAAAAAAGACAAATTATCTATCTATTTAACCCGCCCACATCATCCCGTCACTGTGGATGCAACTTCTACAGCGCCCGACCACCTCCCCGCCGTCAATCGTCGATCGGACGGTCCAGCTGTCTTTTCTCCGCATGAGGGACCTATTTGTGATTATCCGAAAACGTAGGGAATTTAACGCAAACACTCCCTCACATCTCGACCTTCTCTGCTCTCTCCTTCTCCACGCACGGTCGAAGTTTCCGCCACCGCCGACGCGTCGTGCCATCGCTGCACGCCCTCCCGATCAAATCGAAGAGCACCCGCGGGACGGCCTCGGCCTCCTCTCCATCCTCGCCGAAAATCACGAGCTTGGAAGCTCAGAGACGCCCGCGCCGTGGTCGTCTTCCCCGTGTCCGTCCGCCGCCGCCGCGCTCCGATTCGCCGCCTCCCGACCTCACCTTGCCCCGCGCCGCCACACTTCGGTTGCCCGCGAGGCGCGCTGCATCGAACACGCTAGGCCACGCCACCCCTCTCGGCCTCAAACGACGCTGCCATGGTCGACAAGGTCACCCGGGGAAGACGGTGGCCATTGCTAACGTCATCGAATGACGCCATTATGAGCCCCACCAGTCATATTTCTACTCTTTCCGTAATTTTTTTTGTAAACTATGAAATTTCTGACGTATGGGTCCCAGTTGTCAAGATTTCATAAAAAAGCTGATATTTGTTAAATTCATACCTTCAAAATCGTGATTCAGAATAAATCAAATGATGTATCAAAATTTTGCAGAAATATAAGAGTTTTTAAACAATTTTGGCATGAAACGGGCGCGGCGTGCCGACGCGCAAAATTTGCTAGTATGTATATCAGTACTTACGTGCACGTCTGTGCTGAAGACGAAGGCACGTGTAACGACCCTACAGGGTTTGATCAGGAACGGTTCAAAGACGCACCAGCTTCACATGTTATAATTGGCATGCAATCCCTAACTAATGAACTAACTAATCCGATAATACCTAAGATTGTCAACTTTGCCCGGACCTATTCGTGACTTCCAGTCCCCTCGTTTGGTGTATATGGCCCGACTTTTCAAAGCTAATTCATATATAGTTGCACCCGGGTGTATGTGCTCCAAGGTGAAAAATAGTGTTATTTTAGAAAAATGAAAACAACTACACAAGTGCATGTCTATGTCCCATGTGCTTATATGAATTTTCGTTGAAAAAGGCAAGTTTGATGGCATATGTTCATATACAATTATGACGTTGTTCAAATTGTTTTCTAGAGGCGTAGTTTCTGTTTATTTAATTTGCCTATGCCACATGGTATGTCTTTTCATCATAAAACTTTTTTTTTTTGAGAATTTCATCATAAAACTTGGGAAGACACAACCACTTTGTATATTGTAAAATCTTCTAGAAGTTCTTGGGTTGTCTTATACAAATGCACCTGGGAGCTAAAACATCGTCCCTTTAACTTTTAAGTGCTTTTTTCGTGCAATGTCTCAAAATAGTATTCATATGAAAATCAGCGAAAGCCATGGACCAAGTTAGGTATATTGGATGGTAGTTGGTAGTCGATTTGGATCGGGTTTGTGCCACAAACACGTTGTGTGTGTTGGTGGCTAGGATGAATCGTCCACTGGCCTACCCGTTAGATTGCTTGGTTGGATGCTCGTACACATACACATACCTGGAAGATCTGTCTTTCGTCTATGCTAAAAAAGAGACAAAAAAATGAAACGTGTCCTCCACATCATGGTGCCACTCCATATCATTGTCCTTATTTGGTTGTCTTCCCATGTCCTACTACATGGTGTCACTAGTTTTCACGACTTGACCACCTACACTCAGAGGATTATCATCCCGGTGACGACACATTCAATGCTAAACCCTAACACTAAACACTAAACGCTAAACTGAGAGGATTAGGTTCTCAATTCTTTAGTTGGATCACTCATACGACTTTTAGGAACTTGTGATGTTTGTGCATCTTGTGTACGGTTATATAGCTTTTGCATTTTCATCACCGAATACATCGAGGAAGTCAACATATGAAAGATCATGACAAAGCTTTTGATTTTATTAGGATCTTTGTATTTCATGCACATTTTAGTTTTATTGTCACTTCGATATATAAATGCTAACAAATTCTCCTAAATTATGAATAATCTTATTTGAATTTGGCATCATTGGTTTTTCGACATCATCCGCTTACCACCCAAACAAGTCTTACATGCCTACTCGCCTATGTGTTGGCCACATCACCTCCATACGATAAAAAATTCTAGGTCAACGTTGAAGATGTTTTAAATTTTGAAAAACAGTTTAAACTCAGACAGCATAAAAAAGTGCAAAGTTGCAAAAAAAAATATAAATAAAATAATTGTATGGTAATAGCAGAATTCTAACTTAAAAAATTCACAATTGGTACGAAACATACTAACCATTCTGATAGCTCATTTCATTTTGTTATGATGAGTTTTTCTGCCTACTTCGTATGTGATTTTACACGTTTCCCAAGTCACATTATTACATGTCATCTAAATAATTTCCTGTAATGGCGACACTTAATTATTTCAATCACCTTAATTACGAATAAGCAGTTTCCCTTTAAGCAGACGCTCTGCATATGAGTATTGATATTTTCCTATTATATTGTTTCCTTTTATTATATCAAATTAATTTCCTATGATCGCGACACATAATTATTCCAATCACCTTAATTACGAATATAAAAAGTTTCATTTAAAGCGGACGCTCTCCATATGGTAAAAGTATATTGTTTGCGTACTGATTATTGATACTTTTCAATTATATTGTTTCCTTTTATAACACTTACCAATTATAAAACCGGTCTTCATATGGTAGGGTATATAATTTTCGTACCGATAATTGGTGCTTTCCTAATGCATTGTTTCCTTTTTCCAATACTTACCAAATATATAACCGGTAATACTCATTTAAAGGGTCGGGTAACCTAGTACCCCTCATCGGTGACCTATTAACTCTTATGGATGACCTATTAAAATTTATGTTTCTGAATGATAAGTAAAAAACTTATGTTTTCCTTAATACTCTAGTTTTTTAAACGAGGCAAAACACTTTACATTTTTATTAATTAAGAAGAAAAGAATGGCCGGTTAATTACGTGATACTTGCTTAAAATCGAAACAACCACCCTCTCCGGATGTCATGTAACACGACTGTCGCGAGGGCTCACAAAACCATCCTAACTACCAACACAAGCCGTGGACACACCACCGAAAACAATGGTCACCGTCAGGTTGCCAATCGATGTCGACTTCAGTTTCACAGACTCCGACAATCAAGGGAGAACTCGCCAAGCCGGCCTTGTGCCGACAGGTAGGAAGGTCCGTCACCCCGAAACAAAAGCCGACTAACAAAACCTTGCCGCGACCAACCATCACTCACCAACGTCGTCATTGCCGCACAGATCGCCTCGCGAAACAAATACGCGGAGACATGTATTACATAGTGACAGATTTTGGAGCGCAGATGTGTGAGTCACCCAACTACTTTATTGAAATTAGAACCAAGCAAACCGTATACAATGAATCAAACCCGAAGGTGATAAATTATCAAATCAGACAAGAAGAATTGCAAGCACTAGTACGAGAGCGTGGCCAGGATGAACTGAAAGGGTTGAGTGCGACGGATGGGGATCGCCACACCTCAAAGCTAGGTCACGGCCGGGGGTGGGCAGCCAACGTTGGGGCTATGGGTGAAGCACGAGGGCCCCACACCCGGCTGCTGCAGAAGCTGCGCCATCACATTGTGGACGGCCGGCCCCCACACGTCGCCGGCGAGCTGCCGAGCCGCGGCGCCGGAGGCGGCGAGGAAGGCCGCGATCATCAGGAACATCAACAGCACGGCAGCAGACTTTGCCATCGTCGATGGATCGAGCAGGAATCAATCAAGTGTATATCACTGCAAATAAAACTTGGAGGGGAGATGGATGGACGAGGCTATGTAGGTATCGATGGGTATATAAAGGAACCTGTAGCCAGCCAGCCCTAGACTTCTCTGATGGAAGCGATGGATGTATGTTCAGGTTTGTCGTGACAAGGGAGGCAGAGGTGACGGTTGATTTACATACTAATTGGCATGGTACTACAGAATAAGTAAGTAATTAAGATGACGATAATCATGTTTATTCATATTCCGTGCACGCAGGTACTTTCTAAGTGGCTCTTTTTCTATGAAATGTCCAGAAATAGTATGCACGCACGCATGTAGTGAATGCGGCGGAAAGCCGGAGACCAGCTGCAAGCAGCAGCCGCCGGCACGGTCTGGAAGACCAACGTGGGATTGGGTGGAAGACCAGGGTCGGGAAGACCAATGTTGGTTCCATCAAAAATTATTAACAGCTATACGTTTGACATGCTTTGATATTATCCAAGAGAGCTAAAAAAAAATTGACTTGCAAGAGAGCTAATTCACCCTCTCCGTATGTGAGTGTTAATTTGTTTTTCGAGAGAACCCTTATGTTGTGTACGAGTACAAAAGAGAAATAGTACCAAATACCAGCATACATAATGAGAAGCCATTGTTCATTAGCTCAAACGAAACTTGAATAGATTGAAAAAAAAAGTTAAACAAAAATTACAATGAACCAAACTGTAAAGGCGCACACTCATCTAGTAAAGCGTTACTATCTTCTATATATATTACATATATATATAGCTTTGTTTCAGGAGGAAGTGTAGCCATTAAGGTCAATGATGACACTGGCAAATACTTTCAAACGAAAAAAGGTCTCAGACAGGGTGACCCGTTATCGCCAATACTATTTAATATAGTGGCTGATATGTTGGCTATCTTTATCGAGCGCACTAAATCTGAGGGCCAAATTGAAGGAGTGATTCCACATCTTGTTGATGGCGGTTTATCGATTCTTCAATATGCTGACGATACAATTATTTTTATGGAACATGACATCGAAAAAGCTCGTAACCTGAAGCTGCTCTTGTCAGCATTTGAGCAACTTTCGGGTCTTAAGATAAATTTCCATAAAAGTGAATTTCTTTGCTTTGGCGAGGCTCGAGAAAATGCCGCCTTGTATGCTGAACTTTTTGACTGTGAGCAAGGTCAATTTCCTATCAACTATTTGGGTATTCCGATTCATTATCGGAAACTTACAAATGCTGAATGGAAAAAGGTGGAGAAAAGACTTCAATTACGCTTAAATAGCTGAAAAGACAAACTCTTATCCCTGGGTGGAAGATTGATTCTCATAAACTCGGTACTAACAAACATAGTACTGTACATGATTTCATTCTTTCAATTGCCCAAATGAGTCTTAAAAAGATTGGATTATTTCCGGTCTAGATTCTTTTGGCAAGGGGATTGTGAGAAGAAAAAATATCGTCTGACTAAATGGAGTGTGGTTTGTTGCCCTAAAGACCAAGGAGGTCTCGGAATTCATGACCTTGAGGTCAAGAATAGAGCCTTGCTAGGTAAATGGATCTTCAAACTTCTATCGGAAGATGGAGTTTGGCAAACCCTTTTTAGAAGAAAGTATGTGGGAGATCAACCTGTTTCTCAGGTTTTTTGGAAACCTGGCGATTCACGCTTCTGGCCTGGCCTCATGGCTACAAAGAAGTTTTTTTTCCAACATGGATCTTTCTCAATTATGGATGGATCGGAAATTCGTTTCTGGGAGGATAAATGGCTAGGCCATTCTACCCTTAGAGAACAATATCCGGCTCTATACATTATTGTACGAAACAAAAGCGACACGATCGCGAAAGTGTTGGGTACCTCCCCACCAGATGTTTCGTTCAGAAGAAGTTTACTTGGAATGAGACAAGCATCCTGGAATGTCCTGCTCATCCGATTGGATTCAGTCCAATTGTCGGAAGGTCCAGATAAATTTCAATGGAATCTTACGAAGAATGGCAAATTCTCGGTTGATTCTATATATAGAGCATTAATTCTACCCGAAGTACCAGTCGATATTAAGGATAATAACAAAATTTGGAAGATGAAGATCCCGCTTAAAACTAAAGTGTTTGCGTGGTATCTTCGTCGAGGTGTAATTCTTACAAAAGACAACCTTGCCAAGCGTAATTGGCACGGAAGTAAAAAAGTATGTTTTCAGTCAACATGACGAGACCATTAAACACTTATTCTTCCAGTGCGAATTCGCCAGGTCTATATGGTCAGCCATCCAGATAGGTTCTACCTTACATCCACCGCGTACTGTTGCAAACATTTTTGGCAACTGGTTAAATGGCGTGGATCCTAGGTTTAAACTCTTCTGTAAGATGGACGCGATTGTCATTATTTGATCGTTGTGGCTATGTAGAAATGACAAGGTTTTTACGATAAAAATGCTTCTGTTATGCAGGTTATCTATCGGTGTACAGCTACGTTACGTGCATGGTCCGCCCTGCAGCGTGTGGAACACCGAGACTTATTTTCGGAGGTGGCGTCGAGGCTGGAGGCTGCGGTCAGGGAGTTATTCTCCCGATATGGATGGCAACATACACTCCGGATAGACCTACCAGCTTCTTAGGCGGATTTACAATTTCTCATTTTGATATGTAATTCGCTTTTTTTACTTTTTTTGTTCTAAATTGGTTACTGGTGAGCTCGTGGCTATGTGCATCCTATCTATGCAGAGGCCAGGTGTAATGCTTAAAACACTTAAGTAATAAAATCCCTTTATCTAAAAAAATATATATTACATACAAAGCCTGACGGCCGGCGACGAATCATGATCGCGACTCCTGAACAGTGCACGAACAAATTCTTGCTCTTTACTTCTTCTCCTGTCCATCTCGGCACTGTAATCTTTCTTCGAATAATAGATCACGGGGTCAGTGCGGGCAGCCAGCGTTTGCACTGTGGGTGCCGCACGACGGCCCAGCCCCGAGCCGCTGCAGGTACATTTGCCGAAGAAGCTGCACCATCACGCCGTCGCCGCCGTGGACTGGCTCCCACACGTCGCCGCCGAGCGGGAGCGGCCTAGCCACGGCGAAGAATGCCACGACCACCACCATCATCAGGAACATCGGCGGCACAACAGCAAACCTTCTCGCCATCACGAATCAGTCAAGTTTTCTTCGACCACCTCGGTCAATCACTGACGACCCGATTCTTGTTATTACCGCTGCACAAAGGAACAGGTTAACCTAGCTAGGACAGGATGGATGGATGAGGCGTTCGGGGTAGCCAAGTAGTGTATATATAGTGCATGCATGATGCGCTTGCATAGAGTCTTACATCACGGTACGTCGATGCACCTGCGAGGATGTTGCATCAATGACCAGTGTGAGAGGAATGGTTCTAAGGCGCACTAGCTTCACATGCGATAATTAACCTGTGGACATACATATATATATATATATATATATATATATATATATATATATATATATATGCGAATAGTTCCAAGATTAGGACAATAAACATTGTTAATTCTGTCAGCATGGCCGTTGAGTGTCTCCTCGTTGCTGGACATTTCCACTTTGTAAGTGCTTAATTTTCATTAAAAAAAAGTGATTAATTCTTTACGACGCGATTGGTCAGAGTACTAGTACCGGCCATATGTGTGTGCATAGAGAATGCGGCGGAAAGCCGGAGAAAGAAGGGAGACCAACAGGAGATTGGATTGTACTAGCAAAGACTCGAGTCTGCCGGATGGCCGGCTGCTGCGACTTGTTTTGCGTCGCAAGCTAGGTAGCGGTGCACGGCAGTGCGTGGTGGGAATGGGTGCCCACGCGTGCTGAACTTGTCATTCGTAGTGGCGCAAAAGCAGTAGAAACCTTCGCCACTTTCCCCTCCTCACAAGACGCGGATGCGGGTAGCTACCATCGCCGTAGGAGGATGTGTCACCTGAGGTCGACTACGAGCTGCCTCCGATACCGGAGGGGAAAGTCATTGTCACCGCGGCAGCAGAGGATCTAAGAAAGCATTCATGACAGCAAATGGACGTCGTAATGGAGCACACCTTGCCGGCCTGACAGTGGACCAACGAAGCCGACGACGAGCTCGCGGCCGCCACGGCCGCGGTGGAGGAAGGTGCTCCTAGTGCTGTGGCCCACCTCCAAGCCGCGGTGGACGAGCACGAGCTTGCATGGACGTTGCGCAGGATGGCTAAGCAGGACCACCTCGGCTACGACTAGATCGGCCGGGGAAGAAGAAGAAGCTAGTCAGTCGGCGAAGAAGAAGATCTAGGTTTAATTTCGATTTTTAGTTCTAGCTAGTACTATGTAAAATAGCTCCGGTAAACTTTGTGTGATGAAATCTCACGCGAACTAGTTTATTTAAATATCCGGTACAAGTATCTGGGATCTGTTTTGCTCTTTCGATTTGCGAACAGCAAAAACTTTTTCATGGGAACCAGAAACAAGTTATCGGGGCTAGATTATCTAGGATCTGTTAGAGATTCTCTAAGGTGGCAACATGAATTAACCAGCGAAAAACAAAAAATAAGGAGGCTCCATGCATCTTGCAATTTTTTAGAATGCCGCCAGGCACTTTAGCTGAAGCTAATCCGAACGACCCCAATTAACCGAGTGTATCCAGGATTCCAGGTTATATGACCATGTTGGTCGACTTGTAGGAGAAATGACCACATATGGATAACCTGCAAAAGATGGGCAACTCATGTCCTGTTAAAGGCCACATTGTTTCGACATTTTCAAATTTCCCAAATAAAAACAGAAACATCAACACAAGTTTGCGCTTTTGCTTTCCTATTAAAGTTACTTAACCAATTACTAAACATATTAATAATATTGGTGGGAGAAGAAATTTTAAACGTAAAATGGTTTTAACCTCCAGATCTAACGCGCAAAAAGACATGAGATGAAAAAAATTGTCAACAGATTCTCTGACTCACAAAACATGCATTTCTTACATCATGTTCAACGCCTACTAGCAAGGTTATCCATCATAAATTGGATGAATTATCTTTATTTCATGGAAATTGGGGGAGGTCCCTGCCTTGTGAAGTGGTTTTGTCAAAATATTAAGGCCAATATATGTTCGACGTGCTTCGATGATCTAAGAAAGCTAATTCACACCCTCTGCCTTATATGACTGTTTGTTTTCCGAGAGAACCTTTATGTTGGGTGGGAGTGCAAAAGAGAAATGGTACCGACTACCAGCATAAGGAATGTAAAGTTTTTTTTTGATAAAGGGAATATATTAGTATCAAGATGATACCAATTACACTAGCCTCTGCACCAACAAGATGTCTAAACACAACACAGATACACACAAAAAAAAGAGAGAAATAGAAAACAAAGATCCCGTCACGGTGATGAAACACAAGCAACAACAACATTCTAACCACCACCGAAGACAACACCCGGAGCGTGAAAGAGATTCCCCAAAAACGACGCCTCCACGAAGGAAGCAAAGCACAAGCATTGTCGTCGACCGATCAAAAATCTTGAGTTTTCACCCTAAAAAAATCCGAATTCTCGAAACAATGTCTTTAGTAAAGTTATTATTTATTAATTCAGAGGAAACTTGAATAGAATGAAATACAAGTTTATTAGCAAAGAATGAACCAAAAATTACAAGGAACCAAACTGTAAAGACGTCCACTAATCTAGTACGGAGTACTATGTAACATACAAAGGCTGAATGCGATGAATCATGATCGCGATGCCTGAAAAGTGCTCCCTGGAATCTTCTTCTAAGAAATGACGGTCGTCAGTGCGGGCAGCCACCGTTTGCGCTGTGGGTGCCGCACGAGGGCCCCGCCCCCAGTCGCTGAAGGTACATTTGCCGGAGAAGCTGCACCATCACGCCGTCGCCGCCGGGGACGGTCTCCTCTGCTGGCTTCCACACGTCGCCGCCGCCGAGTGGCCTAGCCGCGGTGCCGGACACGGCGAAGAACGCCAAGACCGTGATCATCAGGAACACTAGCGGTACAGCAGCAAACCTTCTCGCCATCACGGATCAAGCTTCTCCCCCTCTTGTTTGATCACTCGATCGATCACTGAGGAAGCGATTCTTGTTGGCTGCTGCAGACAGGAATAAAATCAACTTGGGCAGTATGGATGAGAAGACGATTCCATGCGTATATATGGTGATCGCATGGCTAATTGGCTATGGGCCTCGCCGTAGTGACATATGTTGTATGCATGGACGCATGGTGCACCTACGAGGATGTTGCATCCATGCTTGACCGGTGTAAGAGGAATCGTTCCAAGGCGCACTAGCTTCACATGCTATAATTAACCTTCGCATATTGCCACTTTTTAAGTGGTTATTAATTCTTTACGATGCGCGATTGCTGAGAGTAGTACTATGTGCATAGAGAATTCGGTGGAAAGCCGGAGAAAGAAGGGAGACCAACAGGAGATTGGATGGTGTACGACTTGAGTCTGCCGGAAAGCTGGCTGCTGCGACTCGTCTTGCATAGCAAACTTGCGGTGCGCGGACGTGCGTGGTGGGAATGGAATGGATGCTTGCCCGTATCATCTCCTCCATCATCCATCGAGTCACTTCCCTCATTTAAACCATTGGTCTAATTCTCCATTGATTAATAACGGATTTTTTTTTGCGAAAAAGACCACCCATCTAATAATCATCCACACTAGTACAAAAGACCCAAAAAGTAATAAAAATTACAAATAGGTCATTCGACCACCTAGCGACGACTACGAACACTGGAGCGAGTCGAAGGCGCGCCGCTGTCCTCGCCCCACCCTCGACAGACGGGAAATCGTCGTGCTAAGACCCCAAAGAGACAACACACCAGAGTAGCAACCATCGCCAAAGATGAGAACCAGAATAATCTGACCTGCAACCATACGAACGAACACGAAAACCTACAAGATCCCAGTAGATCCGCCGGACACACAACTTCACGCGTCCTCCGCTAGCGCTAAGCGCACCACCGGAGCGGGGATAGGGCGGCGAGTACCTTATTCTAACAGCGGGGATTAGTCGCCGCTTCATCACCTGGATGAAGACACAAAAACTAGATGAAACAGCAAACGGAAACCGTCCCGCCGGCGAGAAGCCGCGATCCGCCGCCCCTCCATGGCTCATAAGGCCATCAGAGACGCGGAAGACTGGCAGCGTCGCCGGCGGCTGGGACGAAAACCCTAGTTGCCTTCTGATTGCTCGTTCGCCTCAGCTCCTCGTACGTACCGGTTCAACACATGCAAGGTTAACACGCTAATACACACTAGTTCGAGTGCAGTTGTATTCGATGGAGTTCATGGCCTCTTGCTATTAGGTGAATCCAAAGGAGTAACCGACACGGTAAAAGCAAAGGAGAAAAGAAAGGTGATCCCGAGCGAGTGGGTGGGTTCCCATTTGATGTGTCTTCCTCTTGGTGGGAAGAAAGGATGCGAGTAGTGGCAACTGCCACGTGGCATGGGACAAGGTCTGCTCCCCGACTTCTGTGTGAGGACTTGGGGTCCCGAACTTCAGGTACCTAAACATCGCCCTTCGAACACGTTGGCTCTAATTCAGGAGGGTGAGAAGTGATGCGTAGAGAGAAACACTCGTGGAAATAGGACTCGTCCCAACCCACTTCAGAGTTATTGGGTGCCCTAAAGAGGAAGGGAGAGGTCGTGCAGCAATAAGTATTTTTCTCGATTAATAATCAAGTTATATCGAAACTGTAGGAGATAGCAACAGCGTCAACCAAGCATGTGCTATGTACATAAACACAAAACAAACTTGCCCCCAGGGTCCACCAAGTTTGTCAAGCTTCCCGTACAGCTAATTATAAGGATTAAACGAATAGTATGGATGGAAGTAGTAAATAACAAAAAAAATAAAGATGGACCAGCGTGGAAACAAGTGAAAGCAAGTAATTTAAGAGTTTAAACAATATAAAATGATGCACATGGGTCCATATAGGTTCACTAAAGACATCTCTCTAAATAGATAAAACATTGTTGGGTAAATAAATTACATTTGGGTAGTTTAACTTTACTAAAGTGATTTCCTATAGGCATTACGTTCAAAATTTGTAAACGTTATTGTCATGCATTTATAAGTAATAGTCCAGTATGAAATCACTTCTATGATTGCATCTCTAGGTATAAGTAGAAAATAGAGTATTGCATGATGACATATAATGTAAAGTGTAAATTAAAGTATCATTCAAATGTGATAAACAAACCATTGTTTTATCCTTAGTGGCAACAACGCCTTGCACATCTTTCCCGTATCATGTCATTCGGGTATAGAAATTTGCATGGTTGAACCCACTATCATATAAAAAACTCTCTCTTGGAGATCTTAAACATAAACTTGGCCAAATTAAACATAAAGATCGGAGAGATGTAAGATGTACTATAACATAAAGCATTCATGACAGCAAATGGCAATCAATATATAACATGCACAAATCTGATCATAAAGCGACAATTTATTATATCCCAACGAACAACAGCGAATAGCAATTACATCATATGGATCTAAATCGTGCTAGACGGTTGAGACTATTGTGTATTGATAACATGGGAGAGAGATGTCATCTATCTACTGTTATCGACTCATAATTTAAAGGTGGAATACTCATACGTCATTATGGAGGCAACAATGGTGATGAAGAAGCCGTCGGTGATGATTCCTCCTCCGGCGGATTACCGAAACAGGGCTTCAGATTGGTTTTCGCGATGGCGACGACTCTGTATAGAATCTCTCCAAAACAACTCTTGTTACGGAATCTTTAGGTCTGTGACTTTATATAGGCTTAGTGCATCACCAGGAGAGGCAGGACGTGGCGCGGTAGGGCGACGCACCCCTTGGCTGTGACGTGGGTCCGCGCTGCCCTCCCCCTCTGGTGCCCTTTGTCTTCCTCTCGTAATGTTTTCCGACTTTCCTATTTTTCCTAAATTTTTGGGTCCGATACCTCGGTATTTTCGGCGATGAAAAAACATGTAGACAACAATAATTCGCACTTGAAGTTAATAAGTTAGTTCAATAAAAATGATGTAAATTGGGGTGAAAATATAACAAAATATGTAGCAACAATATAATAATAGCATTATAAATACATTTCGGACATATATACATCCACAACTTACGCATATTAAAAGTAACCCAGAAAACGCCCTCTAATCATGTTCTTTTTTCCTAGTACTGCCGATAAATCAGACATATTTATTTTCTTTTGAAAAGAACCAAATCATTCACTTTTCTCATGGGCCGAGGCTTGAGGAGCAGAACCATCTGGGGTTGGGCCTGGCTGAGTACTATGTTCACAATGTATATTCTTTTTAGAAGATTGTATGTGGGCTGTTGGTCGTAAACCTGGTCCTTCCCTCGTGAAAAACTGGTGCTAAACCGCGGTGTCCCGGGTGCAAGCAAGAGTAGCCCGCTAAGACATGGTCAATTCGAGACCAAATAAGGCTCAAGTGGAGGCGATAGAGTTTGGGGTCGATAGCAATTCACGTCATGTATATTATTATGCCTACGGTCAGTGTTTTATTTGTACTATAAAGTATTTTTAGGACATTCTTTTGCTAAGTACCTTTTGATTCTCGGATTTAAAAAAATGTAAGGATAGGGAAAACACATGATAACAATGGCACTCACATTGTTTATATACTTGACTTTGGTTTTTGTATTCCATCAAGCATAGTAGAGGAATTTTGCAATACATCTGAGTGGATGCGGAATTACTTACAAAATTTAGTACAAGGCATTAAGGAAATACTTAGAAATAATTTCTACACGATTCAGTCCTACAAATCGAAGAATATACCTAAGAATTTCATTCATCCATAAGTCCTATAAGAATCCTCTGAATTGAAGAGGGCTACATTTTAGAGATGTTTTAAGTAAAATTTGATAATAAAATTCGTCCATTCGGAACTATAGAATGATCCGCTCATCGTGAACTTGGGGCAAATCAATCAGATATACAAATAATGTTTGTCATTAAAGCATTTCAAGAGTTAGCTAGTTGGAAATTTGCAATTGATGTGCACATAGTATAAAATAAAGTGTGTCGTATGTCCCTGGAATTGAGTAAACAATGTGTTAAGTGATTCTTTTCATAAGTGCGGTTAGGTCGGTCAACTTGAATAAGTGTGTAACTGTATAGACTACATAGTCTGAATTAACCGTACTTAATTCGTAAGTAATTAAGATCACTAATGCTGTGTTAAAGAAAACCTAGAATTGCTAGCTGTGGCTCGTCCCAAGTCAAAACGGTTAAGCGGAGGCTCGTCCCAAGTCTTTATCCCCGCCAGACCCGTGGTCACAGATATGAGCTGGAACATGTACGAAGGCCCAGGCCGCCGACGAGTAGTAATGACCCCGGCGAGGCCGGCCGGCAGGTAGCCATCGTCAACTGAGGTCACGTTGAGGCCAGCGAGAGCGATGGAACTGCCAAGGTGAGCACCGCCTACGACTTCTGTCCAACGCCACTGGGTCAAACAATGGACAGAAATATGCCCAACTAACTGTGTACCAAGAAACCGGCTGAGCCTACCACAGCGTCACACGTCGGGCCATGAAAAGTTCTGCCCTGTTGGCCGCATGCGAATGTCAGCTTCCACTTGCAGGCATATGCGTGCGTAACCAGTGACATGTTTTCGTTTGTTCACGAATGAAAAATTCAGAGAGCCGGAGGCGCTTGGTCAAGAAGTTTAGAGAAATTGTCAGGAAGCCGAAAACCAGTTCAGGAACAAAGTATTTCGGAAAACAAATCATAAACAAAGTTCTTCATGTACATTCATACATTTATCGCTGGTGCTTTTGCAGCTTGCCTACGTTTTATTCAAAGTTTCAACAGAATCGCACGTACTCCTCCGATCCATATTAGTGGGCACAACTTTATCTAGATACACATGTATCTAGTTTAAATAATTAACTAGATACATATGAATGTAGACAAAGCTATGTCCACTAATATGGATCGGAGGGAGTACGTATATGTGTGTGTATATCTTTGTATGTACAAATTGCCACCCAGAGAGCGAGCGCGGGTGGGCATGAAAAAATCATTCACCAAGAAAGAAACCAATGAACGAATCCAATCCTACAGTCGACCGATCACCGCAGTCGTCTACCACTCGGGGTCGTCAAAAAACGCGTTGGAACCGAGAAGACCCGGCGTAGGCGGCGGCGACGATCCATCCTAGGGCGGGCAGCCGTTGTTGGGGCTGTTGGTGCTGCACGACGCGCCGGGCCCGCCCAGCCGCTGCAGGTACAGTCGCCGGAGCACCTCGACGACGCCCGCGCCCGCGCCGGGAAGCGGTGTGCCTCCGGCAGCCACCCAGTCCTCGCCGCCCAGCGGCCGCGCCGCCTCGCCGAGCACCGCCAGCAGCACCAGCGCCGCCACGATCACCACCAGAGCGAGCCTCATCTTCCTCACCAGCACTGCCATATGATCGATAACCTTAGCTTTCTTCTTCCTAGCTCCTCTTCTCCTTTCTGTTTGCAAAGCAAGCTAGTGATCGAACGGCTTGCAAGTTGCAAGAGTATGTGTTTTGGCAATGGCAACTTTGCGAATGAACAAATGAATGTGCTACGAGGTAGGTTAGCCATGGAATGGGTCGTGACGCCTATATATAATCGATCGAGAGATGGAGTCGAGAGGCGTGGAAATTTTCGGGAGGAAGTTGCACGCCGGTTACGTGCGGCGACTCGTTAGCTAGCTTGGTTTCGCGCTCGCGCGCGCGTAGATTTGAAAAGTCAATGGCCGCGCGCTCGTGGATCGATCGATCGAGATCGATATGGCTTCGCAGCCGGCTTCGTAGAATTCCATCAAAACGGTTCATATATTTTATTTTCTTCGAATCTTTGCTCGATCGATTATAATTGGACCAAACTCGAGAAGAAATTAATTTGAGTGCAACATTAGCTCGATCGATTTCATAGTCGTTGTTTTTTCGAACAGAATAATCATGTTGAGTTTTCCTCAAATATGTACCTTGATCGGGATGGACGAGAACATTAGTATCGATTCCATAGTCGTTTTTTCGAACAGAATAATCATGTTGAGTTTTCCTCAAATATGTACCTTGATCGGGATGGACGAGAACATTAGTACTAGAAATCGATGGCTAGGAATGTGGTTTGACCAGGAAAACGCCTTGGGTGGCAAGGCAGCAGGGTACGTCTACGTTGACTTGAGCAATGATCTATGCACTGTACTTCATTAGGCAGAGTTAAGCTTTGTTTTGTCATCGATTATGCGCCTAGCTAGCTACTTTGGCTCATCTTTGCCTGCACTCCACGGATGTGGTCAAAACAGTGGAATTTAGAAGAGCCCCTCTTGGCTCTCCCTCTCCCCTCGCGTCGCCCCCCCCCCCCCCCCGGCGACGCCAGGGGCGCAACCCGCCGCCGCAGGTCCCCCTCCGTCGAGCCCCTCTTGGCCGCTGCGCCGCCGGCTTCCTCCACGGTGGTGGCGGCCGGCCCCCGCTGCCAAAGGCGGTCGGGGGTCTGTCCCTTGCTCGAGCTGGTGGAGGCCGGCCCGTGGGGGCGTCGTCGGCCGGGTCTGAGGAAGCCGGGTCGGCGGATCCTGGGAAGGTCTTCTGGTGGCGTGCTGGCCTCCGGCGGCGGCGTGGCGCGAGGGCGCCGTCGGCGCGGCTCTCGCCGGCTAGGCGGCGCGCAGGTTCTGGGGCCCGACGGGCCCGATCTGGGCCTGGCGGGCCCATGCGTGCGGCGTGCTGGAGCTGGCAGGGGGAGGCTGGTCGGGTGCGGGGCGTGCTGGAGGTGGCTGGTGGAGTGTTGCGGCGGCGTGCTGGTTCGTGGGCCGGAGGTTGATGTGGCCGGCTGGGATGCGGCTTGAGGGATTGCTCGGTGGTGCTTCTCGGCGGTCCGGGCGGCTCGTGCGTGACGGTGGCGCCCCGTCATGTATGAGGTGTGGATCAGTGGGTTTGCAGGTCGACGGCGCCGCCGTTTGATTGTGTGGGGGTGCGGAGTCTCGGGTTGCTCCGGCGAAAGCCCGATGACACGACGTCTGTGGACGTCGTTTTTCCCTCTTGAGGGGTCATCATGGAGCCCCGGTACTCCTCAGCCCCGGATCCCATCTTCGGGTGAAGACCTAGATCTTGCGATGCAGGGTCGGGCGACGGCGTCGATCCTCGTCGCTTCCCCTCTTGAGGGCGTCGTCTTGAAGATGGTGTTTCCCTGTGTGCTCTCCCATGGGCTGGTCACACGACATCGCGATTGGCAGGTGGCCGGTCGGCGGTGAGGTGTGTCTTGGCGTTGCGAGTTGTGTGGCAACGATGACGGTGTTGAGCGGAGTCGAGTCGCGGCATGTCCTTCGTCACCGACAATCCGTGTTGCGTCCCGCCGCGAAGCTGCGAAGTCGGAGCTGCGTGTCGCGGGGCGGCAGGCTGGCAACGATGACACTTTTTCTACGGTGGCCTCGTGGATTCCGTCGAGGCAAGGTGTGCTTCTTTCTCCAGTGAAGCTCTCCGTCGAAGTCGGAGCTGCCTCCTCCTCCTCGACTCTTGGGGTTGACTGTTTGGCATAGGCCGACATGGTTTACGGCGTCGGCTGCGGCGAGGGCTTCGTCGGTGGTCGTCGAAGGTGAAGTCGGAATCGCTTGCTCGGGGAGGAGTGACGACGATGACGTTCGGTGATGACCTCGGTGGTGTTTCTCTCCTCGGCGGCGTGTGTGTCTCGTGTGGGTAGCCAGGTTGGCCGGGTCTGCCCAGTGTGGTGTTCCATGACTACATTGGTGCACTTGTAACGGTTTTCGGCCGGTTCCCCGTTAATGAACCGACCAATTCCCCTCCTACTTTTTTAATAAAATGAGTCAATGTTGCCCGTTTTGTTCAAAAAACAGTGGAATTTCTCTTCATGCACTGCACGGATGTGGTCAAAACAGTGGAATTTCTCTTTGCCTGCACAACTTGGGCTGAATATTCCACGTACGGTCCCGGCGGTGTTCATTCAGAGTCGTCAGAACCCTGGCTAGCTAGCTAGCTAATTTCCAAGAAAGTGCTCAGAACTTGACCAAATGTTTGTTACAAGGGTGGCGTTTTTCGCAGCATCACTCTATCGGTCTATCCTAACTTGTAGTAGGAGCCAAACTCGTAGAATTTGTTATTGTTTGATACGCACAGAGTTCAAGAATGACCCGATATGTATATTGTTGAACGATCATATACAATGCTATATATTTCCCAACTGTCTCTGGTAAATAAACACATTTTCTCTCTATATATTTTTTGTCCTGTAGCATGGTTTCCCGATGCCGGGAACTGTGTGGCAGGTTTTCCTACCATTAGATAATTTTCCTACTGTTTGCTTACTTCCCTTTCCCAGTTCTTTTGCTGGTTTGGTGCTTGTAGCAGAACAATGTATTTCCGTTAAGCAATTAATGGAAAGGGGAGTAGCCCAGTTGGAAAGATATATATATATATATATATATATATATATATATATATATATATATATATATATATATATCGTTGCATCATCCAACGTGTCACCGACATATATGACCTTTTCTGATTTCCCAGCTACTTGAGATTTTGTAATATTTAAAACCATAGGGTACGGTGGCATGGTCGTTTCAAAAAACCTACGACCACTCCCTAGGACGGAGATGGTGACTTGTAAAACTCTCGGTCCGCAGCGCGTGATAATACGCCATGGATTTTCCAAGTATCGAGTGCTCCTGGGCTTAATCATCTTGACTTACGGACAGGAGCTGGAGGTCGCATGCTCGCACAGTTGGTCTCAACCTGACTTGGGGATCAGAATTCTATCGCAACGACCTGAAGCATTTTCTTAGGAGAAAAACACTCAACTGTAGCAATCAATCAAGGAAAACTTTGAATCAGTTGTCCTCGACGAGATGACACCATGTCGCTGTTATGGCTGACCAGGCGAAGCTGTCAATTCTTTGTCACACTCAAACCCCTTCACGACAAGTAACATGCGTCAAAATTACCGACAATATTAATACTCCCTCCGTAAAATAAATAAGTGTCTCCAATTTAGCAAAAAGTGAATAAAATATATATGAAACATGTCTAGATACCTCCACTTTCGAGCAAACTTGAGACACTTATTTTTGGACGAAGCGAGTATTTATTTACCACGAGCGTGCAACAACTTCTTTTCATCACCGACTAAAACAACAGATTTGCCAAAGCCGGACTTGCCACCTTTGTTTTTGCTGGCCGGTTCGAAAAACATGGTTCCTACTGCTGACTTCCCAATGACCTCTCGTAATAGAGAAAATTATATAGACCAGCAAGTCACTAAATCAACATACATGGCTGTCATCAACTGACAAAATGTGTACCAGCGACAGACTCGAATTCTCAGTCCACCTCTTTTCCTTTCTAATGCGCGCTAGCTGCTACTATACTTTTTTCGATAAATGAAATATATTAATACCAGAATGATACTCATTACACCAAGGCTTTACCGTAACATAACTTCAATAGTTTTTTTTTTTTTGAAATTAACATAACTTCAATAGTTAGTCTGTACACAGCCAAAAAAGAAAAGAAAAAAGGCCTCGCCAAAGCGATCAGAGACTCACAACAACATAAGTAAACCACCACCATTAGCAACACCTAGATTTCGAGAAAGATTCTCCAACGCGGCACCTCTAGGAAGGGAACAATGTACAAACGTCGTCGTCGCCCGGTTTAACAACCATAGTCAGATCATGGGTTTTCACCCTGGAGAGGTCCAATTTTCAGACAATGCCTTCAACAAGAAAATAACAAGGGAGCCCCCAACCAATTAAGGTCGGACCTAGGATTTTTTCCCTGAAGCCGAGACACGGTGCTCTCAAAGAGCACCACCCAATAAATCATCCTGTGTCGCCACCCCCACTTGCCGAGAACACTGTTGCATCACCAATCGTAAAGTTCACATCGTCATGTACACGGTTTTGATGTGGACATCGCCATCCAGCTGAACCGCTTGCGCATAACAAGCAGTGAAGCATGATGTTCATCCCATCATCTGCGTGTACTCCCTAAAACAACCGCCAACACTAAGCGATCTCGACTCGACACGAACATGCGAGATGGTACCTCCAAAGCCTAACCAATCTTCTTCAAACACGACCGCCTTGATTATCCCCACGTCAACACCTTGATAATCGGGGCAATGGAGGTGCCAAGCCGACGAAGCCAATGTATCGACATTATGCATTTGAATGTCGCCTATGACTACCCAACCTTGTAGCCTCTATGGACTATGGGGTCAGCGATACATAAAAAACAGCATCAGAGATGCCCGTTGTGGCGGTTGTAGGCGCGAGGCCGCGAGCCACCAGGGACCTTGTGGCGGCAAACCATAGAGTCAGCGTCGCCAGGCCATGAGTAGCCAGCATGCATGGCCGAGGTGAGCACCGCCGACCACTTGTGTCCAAAGCCAGTCGGTCAAACGAAGCACAAATTAAAAGAAGCCCGACTACAACTGCATGGGTACCAAGAAACCAGCTGAACCTACCACGGCCTTGCACGTAGGGCCGCATGGCGGCATGATGCCACGAGTGACGCATAAGAATGTCACATTCCACTTGCATGCGCATGCCTTCGTAACCACTGACATGTTTTCATTCACGAATACGGATTCAGAATACCGTGCTTGGCCAAGAAGTTTTGAGAAATTATCAGGAAGCAGAACATATACCAATTCATAGACAAGGTTTTTCTTTTCTAAAACCATATATATATATATATATATATATATATATATATATATATATATATATATATATCGAAATTTGTTTGGTGTCATGGGGTGTAGCGGTGCATGCAAGATCCACCGTAGGAGATTTTTTTTTGATAAAGAGTATATATTAATATCGCGATGATACCAATTACACCCAGCCTCTGCAACAACGCGTGCCCTAGCGGCCCCACGGATGCACACATCCCAGAATAAAAAGAAGAATTACGAAAAAAGTCCCGCTACAGTGATCTATTCCTTGTTACAGCTGACCTAACCCCACCAAAACAGTACCAGAAGTCCAGCTACTCCAAAAGCGACGCCTCCAAGAAGGAAACAGTGCTCAAGCGCCGTCGTCGCCCTGATCATAGATCATAGGTTTTCACCCCGAAGACAATCCACACTCGCAAAAACAATGTCTTCACCAAGACAATTGCCAGGCACAACCAATTAAGGCCAGACCTTGGGTTTTCACCCAGAAAGTTTAGACTCTAAACTTCTCCTGTGCTGTCGCCCCCTCTTGCCATTGCTGCTGTTCCAAGTTACGAAACACCTAGCCAATCCCTCATCCCACCAGGACTGGAACCACCATTGCAAGTCCTCAAATCTCGGCTTCCTTGCCATTCTCCGCACTCTGACTTCATCATAGAACAAAAGACAAATCCATGATGGCAACAGACTGCAGAGCTTTACAACGCTACCTCTGAAACCAAACGGTCAGAAAAAACATGGCTGCGCGCGACCGAATCCCACCCAATCCGTCAATCTCCAGGCTAGTTTGCCCAATGGAGTTCGCCGGCGGAGCCTTCCGGAACTCGACGATCCGGCCGATTCAATGAAGAACTGCATCAAGTAAATCTTCGTCTTGGCGTTAGAAAGATCCAGGACTGCCACCTTATTCGATCCGAGCCGACGAGACTGGCCGGTGTGGATCCAGTCCGCCGCCGCCTGACCGGCCGCCGGCACCGCCACGGTGCCAAGAAACCGGCATCACCAGGCGTCCCGGCGCCACCTGCCTGCCATAGCCTTCAGCCACCGGCACGCACGAGCCCAGATGGACCGTGAAGCCCGTAGATCGACCGGAGCAGCAGGGGCAACTCCTCCCCGCGAGGCCTCGTGCCTCCGTCGTGGGCAGCGCCGGGATGCACTCGCCGGCGGGAACAACGGCACCGCGCCGCCGAACCGCCTCGAAATCCACGGGCCGCCGCCGCCGCCGGGAGACCCGCCACCAACGCGTGCAGGAGAGAGCCCCGCCGCCGCCGATCCGGGCCTTGCCCGCGGAGACCCTGGCGGCAGCGGGGAAAGGGAGCTCGAGTGTGGAGGACGCCCGCGCCGCCGGCTGGAGGCGCCGCCCGAGCCGCCTAGGTTAGGCGACGCTGGGGCCAGATGCGTAGGCGACGTAGGAGATATTGCTATAGGATACGCGCTAACTAAAAAAAGGCAATCAAGCATCTCGGTTAGCTCGTCTGGACACAGACAACACGCGTGAACGGCACCGTCTAAGCAGACGGCCGTTTATCGAGGTGGCAACCAGCCAGAAAGCACACGTACCGGGCGGAGGATTGCAACGCAATACAGAGAGAGGGAAGAGGATGGTTGAGTTGGAGAGTTCATATATTGGAAAGCACAACCAGATGCTCACATTTTCTTATTTTATCTTTTTCAGTTAGATGTCAAATCTTTTTGAGGCAATCTAGCACAGACATGGGAGGATGCAGACCCGTAAGCAGAACAACGATACAATGTGAGCTGAAAAGAAAAGAACATCGTTTTTATTTTAATTCCATAGACGGTGGAAACAGACCGAGCGCGATACATGATGGATACATGACTTTTTCTCTGGGACGCGACCGTACATCCCTACAAAAACAGCCTAACACGGTACTGTAATACCCCACTACTACATCATCCTGACCACCGCCATAGACTCAAAGGGCTGTGCGGCGGCCACATTGCTCACCCTGACGAATCCTACCAGTTCTTCACCCCACAAGTAGGCGTGGCCAGCCACACGCGCTGCTAGCACGTCGTAGCAGAAAGATGCGTATATGCCATCGTCGGAGTTGCGCGCAATCCTAAACATGGCCGGGCTATACAGGGATCCCAGCACGACCATGGCTGACATGAGCCTCTTCCGGACCTTCCTGCAAACAACAACTCGAAGGACGTTAGACACGGGGCCCGGCCTCTGGATGTGCAGGAACACCGCGGCCGGTACTGAACACACAGCGTATTTATAGAGTGGCTCGCCATGACGGGGAGTGCATCCGCGTCTTTTTTTCAAACATTTCAACATGTTGGACTGCCCTTCTGTTCTACATGTACTGTTCATGTGATCGAGAAGTACAAGTTCCATATTTTTGACGTAGTTTTCTAACCGTTTGTCGGAATTTAGCAAATAATATACCGTTGAAAAGCTAATGAAATTCCGCATCTTTTATATCTCACGGTGTTTTTTCAAAATCATTACGGTTTGAAACTAATTTTGAAAACACTCAAATCTGAAAATACAACAGAGAGCGTATTTTTTGAATATTTTTTCAACCGCTTATCGGAATGATGCAAATGATATGCCGTTGGAAAGCTATTGAAATTCCGCAACTTTTATTCTTTTACGGTGTTTCCAAATTCTTCATCGTTTAAAAGTAATTTTAAAAATACACTAATCTGTAACGAGTCATATACGGGCGGACAGTAAATTGTCCGTCGTTTCTCAACCACTTATCGGAATGATACAAATGATATGTTGTTGGAAAGATAACGACGATACGCAACTTTTTCGTGTTGATCAAAATTTTAAATTCCTTACACTCTAAAAGTAATTTTAAAAGTTCTAACATCACGCTACCGGTGTTTCACGGGAGTGACGAGATCAAATTGACAAGTTTAGCACTTTAATTCGGCATGAAATGCACTAATTATCACAATTCGAGTCATACGACACTATATGAAGCCTTGGCTACTGACATTTGATGCGTACAAAGCTCAAATCGACGAGATTAGTATGATATATTTTCGCCCCGAAAAAATAGGGTACGTGAACTTCTCTCGACACGTACCTGAACTTCTCGGTTGATTCATGTGTACTGTCGCCGTAATTTTCGTGATTACCATTTAGTAAAACAGCGATAACTTTCTCATATGATCTTCATTTCAGCTCTATGACCACTCAAAATGTTCGGACTAAAAAGACGCATCTATTACCGGTAATGGAAATCTCAAAAATCAATTTCTAGGTGGGCTTTTTTGACGGTTAAAGTTCGGTCAAATCATTTTTACACGTTTGATAAATTATTTGGCAACCCATCCGACCTCGGAATCGGGTGATTCTTGTTGCGTTGGAAAGATGAAGTCAGTGGCTATCTACCAAAACTGAAAATGAAAACTAAAAATATATGTATAATAGAATTGCGAGTATTATTCACTAAAACATGTTCATACATCACTTGTACTTCCCAGAAGTGAGTTATGTACTTCCTAAATTACTTATGTGTACTTCTAGGCGGGATATTTTACTGTTTCACTAAACCTCCCGGTGGTATGTGAAATTCTCTAACAAAATACCTGGACTTCTCTAAAAACATTCTTGAACTTCTCGGTTTATGCGTGTGTACTGCCGACGAGTATTTTCACGATTAGTGTTCAGTAAATCAGCGACAACTTTCTCATACAGTGTCCATTTTAGGTGTATGACCACTCGAAATGTTCAGCCGGAGAATACACATCTATTAAATTTACCGGTAGAACCGGTAACGAATATTTCAAAAAACGATTTCTATGTGGGTTTTTTGTGCGGTCAAAGTTTGGTAAAATCTTGTTCATAGCACACTTGTACTTCTCGAAAGTGAGTTCTGTACTTCCCGGGTTATTTATATGTACTTCTAGGATTTAGATTTACCGTTTCGTTAAACTTTCCGGTAGGATGTGAAATTTACAAACAAAATACTTGTACTTTCCTAGAAACATACTTGAACTTCTTTGTTGATTCGTGTGTACTGCCGATTGTTGCAATCCTGTACTGCCTTGTTTTGTGTCGTCGTTTTTTTTCTAGAACAATATAACGGGCTCGGTTGAGTCATCGTCGACGCAAAGGTAATAACAAGAAGTTCGATTTATTATTATTTTTAATATAATATTATGTCCTGTACATGTACTTCATGTGCTTAAAGTTTGTACTGTCTACGTTGGCAATACTGTACTGCCCTTTGTTTTGTGAGTCTAACTTGTGATTATTTTTTTGTGACTCCTGTTGGTTTTGTGCATCGCCCATATGTGAAGGTAACTAGTTCACATGTTTTATTTTTCTCCAATTAATGGGAGAAATGTCTAACCCATGGTGCGTTACCGCGTTGACGACGACGAAACCTCCAAACCCTAACGCCACCGAGGCTGAGTCCGCCCGTACGCCGCGGAAGCGGCGACGGGCGACGAAGCCGAGCCGTTGGATCCACAAAATCCTGTAATGTGTATTCATTGTGACTTATGGTTGGGGGTGTGGGTGTAGTAATCCCAACTTATATATCTTTACATAGGAGAGATTTAAATCTAATTATTTTGTAGAATTGGGTTTATCGAGGCCGAGACGTCGTTATCATCGTTATTAGTATTAATTTTGATGAGTGTGCTACCTCGATGTTTTTATTTAGAATGACAGATCATTTCATTACTTAACAATCAACAAATAAATGCACTCCCCTTGTGGTTGTACTGCTCGAAGAACATGAGTGGACTGCTTTAAAAATGTAACTCGATTCTCAAAGGCAAATCAATAAAAGTTTGTACATGTATACTGCCGACAAAGTTTTCGTGAGTACAATTTACTGAATCTGCAATATCTTCTTTATAGGCCAAAACCGGTAATGGCAAAACTTTATTTCCACATCTAATAAATTATTTGGCCACTCATCGGACCTCCAAATCTAGCGATTCATGTTGCATTGGAAAGATAGTCATGAGCTATCTACAAAAAATATGAGAAAAACATAAAATATATATACAGTTTGCGAGTACTATTGACTAAAACAAGTTCGTATTACTTCCATCTTATTTATTTGTACTTGTAGTCGGGTTTCAATCTTTTTCTTCTCAACACAAATCGATCCATGGCCTAGAAAAAAAGGAAAATATAAACAATTTAGAATTTGGTGACTACGGATTACTAATTTAGCCTAGAGGGAGACTATCAAAATAATTGGCTGCACTGTTAGAATTACGAATTGATTTGGAAGTATATATTACCGTGCTGTACTGCTTTGTGGTTCCGATCTACCATCGCCACCACTCGGTTCTCTATGATGGGGTGAGACTGAATTTTGGGCTCGATCAGTCTCGATTTTGACATGGGTAACCATTCAAATAATAAATTACATAGGCTCCTTCATGATTACATCGACCGCATTGGTGTCAGCTACACCCAGCTCTTACACGTAAGATTCACCCTACATGTGTACTATTACACTAAGTAATCTACTCCCTGTCACCACAATTAAGCTGTACTGCCGACGTCAAGTGATTGTACTGGAGGAAATTAAATACATAAACTTCCTATATCAATTTTGAACATCAAAATCTCATGTCACTATTAGCTGAAGGAACTAGCACACCACTACGGCTATGCATTTTAACGAGCACATTGCGTCCACTGTAAAAAGCTACTGCTCGGAGTACAAGCCTGCACTTAACCACCGTAGCCGAGCAGCAGATCAGGAATTAAGAAAAAAATCGAACATGAAAAGAGCTGGCCAAACTGCACACCAAGGAGGACGGCATTCAGCTGCTCGATGTCTTGCTTGATGAAATTTCAGAGCACCGGTTCTGACAGAAAACGGCAGCATCAGCAGTCAAAGGGGGAAAAAATCTCTGACATGGCGCTGGAGATTAGATGCACCGGAGCTCTACTCGCCGGCCGGCTAAAGCGCAGGGAGAGAACGCGGGGGGCGCTGCGACTGCTGCCACGGAGACCGGGGCATGAGCAGCTGGGGCTGAAGACCCACGCCGCCGATGCATGCACGACGCGGCGCAACGGCCAGCTACACTTCAGTTTTTTGCCGACTACACTTCTCCTCTGAACCTCATTGTACTGCCGAATGCAGCGAACAGAAAACAGAGCTTAAGAGAGCGCTGCTCGACGGCGGCAGTCAGG